>JAOXYA010118748.1:0-10515 GCA_028565675.1 Sorex palustris
CTTTCCCTTTAATATCAAAACCTGAATTTTGTCCTGATATATGCCCCTGCCTATTCTTCTCAGTACTAAAATACCTTATTTCCATCTCACAGTAAATCTTGTTGATAATGAGTTAAGGGATGGGTACCTCACCCAGTTTGGATAAATGAAGAAAAAGGGGGGGCATCTTACGTGGCAGGGGCCTAGTATTTCTTGAATGAAGAGAATTGAGAAGGTTATGCTTCCTTTTCTTCCTCTGTGGTCTGGGTTGAGTTGCCTGAGACAGCTGCATGCATGCTGCTGCCACTTTAGGGTTGAGACCAGACAGGCGACACTGACGGCCTTACAAGCAAATAGTCACCTTATTGCCAGACTACACACAAGGGGTGGCTAATGTCCGTACTGTTTTTGTCAAACTGAGGTAAAGTAAACTTAAAGGTAAACTTTAAGTTTCCTATACTTAAAGTTGTAATTATCTTAAAGGACGAAACAATTTCATTCTCAGTGGCATGATCATTAGATTAGTAAAAATATTTGTTTACCTCTTCCTCTAGGTTCTATGTCTGATTTGCTCACTGTGGACTCTTTCATAGAGGACTATGAGATGAAACAGTACATAGTAGGAACTCTGGTAATCTTTTATGGATGAATGAATGCCCAGCCTTGCAAATGGTGGAGAGTTTGAAAAATGAGTAACCTAGGATGGTGTGGATGGCTCTAATGATGTTTGAAGGTGAGCAAAATGATCTTTAAGTACTGACTACATCTGAACAGACATGGAGAAGAGGCAATGCTGAGGGAAAATACAGAAGGAATGAATGCATGACAAGAGAATAGAGTAGTGCTGAATACGTTTTGGTGAGCCCCTCAACTTGAAATTTAAAAAACATTGTGATTTAATGACTTGATTTCATATTAAGAGTGGGCTATTTTGAAAAAAATGGTAAAATCCTAGATGATTGAGTGGGTGAGTGGTCTTATGATATATATCTTAATAATATTTGACTCCTGGGTAAGGGTGACCCCCCCTTGAATGCCCTGCCACAGCGGCAGGGTGGGACAGGGGGGATGGGGGTGGGAGGGATGCTGGGACCCGTGGTGGGGGAGGATGGGCACTGGTGGAGGGATGGGTACTTGATCATTGTATAACTGAAACCCAAACTCAAAAATTTATAAGTCTATAAAAACATAAAAATAAAAAAATAAAAAAACTGAGATTATACACCTGGAGTTGTTTAAAGTCAATAATTTGTGATACTATATTACACAGCAGGAAGCATGCTGAGAAAATTCCAATGCAGGTCATTCCTTATGGGAAAAGAATCATTAAAAGCCCAGAAACTGGAACTAAGAATTTGAAGAATTATTTTAGCAGCTGAACTGGGACTTGTTCAGTGATCTACAACATGATGCAGCAGAGGCCACTGTGGCCACTATTTCTCTCCTCTTGTATCTTCTTTTTGAGGGAGAAAAATTATCAGTAGACACTGTATTGTTGTGCCACAATTTCTGGTGATAAAAGACAGAAAAAAAAACATCTTAGAAATCCCATCTAAGGTTTAGGCAAGACTGGACTGTTTGATTTTCCAGATAAATGAATATCATTTGCATTAAAAAATATTTCCACAAAGAAGCCATAGTTGGTCAATAGACATACGAAAAGGTGTTGACCATTAGTAATTATCAGCAAAGTACAAATCAGAAAAACAATGAGGCATGCGTGACCTCACTTCAGTAAACATGGCCAGAATCAAGAAGACTGGAAGAAGCATTACTCAAAAAGAAAGGCACAGTTTACTGTTGGTGGGGATTTACCACCGATGCAAAGCAGTGTGGTGACCTCTCACATACTTAAAAATAGAACAGTCACACTTTTTGGTATCTATCCCCAAACACAAAAATTTTATTTTTAACACAAAAATTTTAACTCAAATATATATTCTGTCCCAATGGAAAACCAGCAGGACCGTTCTGTGATACAAGAAGGGAGACATCCACAACATTGGCAACTATTGCCCGATCTGCCTGCTGTCCATCATCTACAAGTTGTTCACGCAAGTCATCCTGAATAGAATAGACAGAACACTAGACGAAGTACAACCAGGCAAGCAAGCCGGGTTCCAAAAGGGATTCAGCACTATCGACCATATCCACACCAAGCTCATTGAGGTTTCACGAGAGTTCAAAATGCTGCTCTATCTAACGTTCATTGATTTAAAGAAGGCCTTTGATTCTGTTGAGATTGAATCGGTCATTGAAGCCCTAGCCAAAATGGTGGATCATTGTTTAAAGAGGAAACCAAGATGGAGTAATTCACTGAATTACTCAAGTGGATTGACACCCAAGTGGATTTCTAGAGACCAACATTGAAGAAAAGAAGACATTTTTATCTTGAAGATTAATTTTAAGAATATCTTGAAAAATTAGTTTAGCTAAAGTCTAAACTAAATCTAAATTAAAATGATCTTTACAGGATGAAGCGTTTGGACAGCGGGAAATGTGCTTGCTCACGTTTGGCAGTAATCTCTGGCCCCCTCTCTGGTTCCCTGAGCACAACAAGGAATGATTCCTGAGTGCAGAGACACACCCTGAGCACTGCTGGGTATGACCCCCCAAACCAAAAATAAATAAAATAAGATGAAATTACCTTCACGGTGTTGATAAAACATTGAGGGCAAAACCCATACTGTGATCCAATAGAAAACATACTACCTACAACTCTATTACTAACAAGGACTTAAACGTTACTATTTCTTTGAAATCCCATTCCTAATATGCCTTTCACGATAGGTCTTGTTTTCTGAGGAACACCTTTCACTTTCATAGGATTCCTAAATTCCTTTTAGTGCTAGATTATAAATTTTTGTAACCTGCTTAACTGTTTTATTTGGAGAGGAGGCCATACCACAGTACTACAGCATACTCCTGTCTCTGTGCACAGACACCACTTCTGGAGGTGTTCTGGGTACCAGATGTTGTGACAGGAATCAAACCAGTGTTAATCAAGGCAGGCAGGTTAAATACTTAACTCCCACTACTGCCTCTTTTCTGCTTGTTTTCCTAACTAATGGCAAAAAAGAAAAAAAATTAAATAGAGTTATTCTTCCCCACTTGACGACACTTAGGCATGTCCACCAAGTGAAGGAAAGCTAAAAAACAGTCTCCTCTGGCTTCAGCACACGACTTGCTTTCTCATACTCTGGAGAAAGCCTAGGAACAAGCTGTGAGCACAGCTCCCAGCATGAACTTTCCCATTCACTCTGACTTCTACACCAACCTGTTGTGTTAAAGTAGCCTGGTTCTCTGTCTTTAATTTATTTCCTTATTTTTCTTATTAAAGAAAACTGATAAAACATGTTATACCAGGATCGAAAAGTTCAGATCTTAATCTAAAGTTTTACTTAGAGTTTCAAAAGTCACGATTTTTTTTCTCATTTTCATGATCTTTTTTTGTAGAGAAAGTGGTGAAAATAGAAAGTGGTTATTACAGCCTACAGATAAGAGGATATATGAAGGTAAACTGTCACTTGTCACTTGTCATCCTGTTGATTATCAATTTGCTCAAGTGGGCGCCAGTAACGACCCCATCCGTCCCTGTCGCATGCTAGTATAGCCCAATGGCATATTAGGGACTCTTTCAGGGTCAGGGAAATGAGGGCCATTTTGTTACTGTTTCTGGCATATCAAATACACAGGGAGCTTGCCAGACTCTGCTGTGCAGGCAGGATACTCTCAGTAGCTTGCCAGGCCCTCCAAGAGGGATGGAGACTTTTGGAGTGGCCTCTAACTGCTTTTACAGGTATTCCCAGTCTACCAAGTGCAAGCTTTTGGTCGGCTGGTCAGCCGAGCACTCCAGGAAAAATTTGAAGATAAATTAAATACTAAAATGATTTATTTCCTATAATAGGAAATAACAAAGAAGAACTTTGCATGCATTGCTCAACTATGATTTGCAGACACACAATCTTTGAGTGGAACAACTTCCCATCCTAGCTTGTCCCCACTTTGTGATGATGTGGCCCTACTGATTCCGTGGGCTCCTCATCTGGCAACAGAAAGAGAAATATTATTATTATTATTATTATTAGCTTCTTGGGTCACACTTGGCAATGCACAGACGTTACTCCTGTCTCTACACTCAAGAATTACACTTGGCGGTGCTTGGCGGATGATATGGGATGCTAGGAATAGGGGCTGGATTGGCCACGTGTAAGGCAAACGCTCTACCTGCTGTACTATGCTCCAGTCTAGAAAGATATTTCTTTACATACTCCTGGTAATCAGCCTTAGGGACCACTGTCAGGTCTATTTTAGCTCTTTCAGAAAAGTATCATAAAAGTATCAGATGGAGGAGATAACTGCAGGTACATAAACTCCTCTATCCACTCAGTGATCAAGAGATCTTGGGGAAGGAAGGATTTGTTAAGTGATGCTCAGCTCTTTCCATCAAGCTCTTTCCAACAAGGGCTGCAAAGCCTATTTAAGCATTATTCTCATAGAAAAATAAATTTTCCATTGTTTCTGTTCTTGTTTATTTGTTTGTTTTTGGAAGAGCCTCCCCAGAGATGCTGGAAACTACCAGAGGACACTGGTAGCATTTGGAGATCATTTGGTGATGAGGTTTGAATCACAGCCCTGAGCATAGCAGCATTTACTCCAGCCCTTTGAGTTATCTCTTGAACCATCAAGCAAGCAATTTTTATAAACAGAAAATAAGTCCAAAGTTATTGTTTATATGGATATTTTTAGAATTTCTAGGATCTCACGAAGCTGTCCCCATAATGAATGTATATACAGGAAATTAAGTCCATGTATGTAGAAAATTAAAACAAACAACCACAAAATCCTGTGCAACCTTGACGTTTTGATGAATACTTGGCAATTAGGAAAAGAGCAAAGTTAAAAGAACATAAATATTTGTATTTTCCCTGAATTCAAGAGCAATAAAAAATAGTGGTTATTTTGATGAACACAGCAGTGTCTGTGCCATATCTAGTTTTTTTTGTTTGTTTTTATCTGAAAACTCTTTCTCCTGCTCACTGGCCATGTGTCCCAACTTCACGATATGGCTGGATGATTTGAGAATCATCTGATCCTCATATCTTTATTCAAATCCCCTCTTCTTAAGAGGGCACAAGTTATATTGGATTAAGGACCTAAATTAGTGATTTTATTTTAATTTTCATACCCACTAAGACCTGAATTCAAACTATCATGACATGCTGAGGTTCAGAGGATTAGGACTTTACATATGAATTTGGGGACAAATCCATTCTTAAGAGCAATCTCTTATATTAATAGAAAGCACATAAAAATACAATTAACCATGAAGGATATATTGGGAATATTATTCTTTATTAAGAAAAGTATTATATGCTTATGGTATTGACACAATCAATAGGGCAAAACTTCTGAAATTGCAGTCTTTAATTTTTTTTAGCTTTTTATTGAAGAGCCATGATTTACAAAATTACTGATCGTGGACTTTGAGGCATACAATAATTCAATACCAATCCTTCCACCACTTTTTCATCCTCAACCCAAGTATCATTCTTTCACCACCTGTTATCTTGACAGACACATTACAAAGCTTCAGTGGTTGCCACTAAGAACTCATGTTTTCAGTTCTGTTGAACTGTAAACTTGTGTTGTGTTGAGGTATATGGCTATTCCCCTCACTTATATCACAGCTTTAACTGAAGCTTTGATGCCTTTTCACCCATTCATTATTTATTGTTCTCTTCTCCCTCCAACCCCCGATTGCTTTCCTTCTCTTTCCTTCTCTGTCCTTCTTACCTCTAAACTCTATAGTCAAGAGGGATCTAAGCATCGCCTTTTACTAAAATACATTTCCTACTCCAGTAGTCTATATTTCATAGAAAGAGAGATCATCCTGTATTTATCTTTCTTCTTCTGGATTATTTCACTCAATTAATATCTTTCAGTTTCAACCCTATTGCAGCAAATTGCATGATTTTATTGTTTCTTGCAGCTGCATAATATTTCATTGTGTATATATAGCACATATTCATAATCCGTTCATCTGTTGTTAGACACCTAGATTGATTTCATATCTTAGCTATTGTACAGAGTACAGCAATGAATAGTGGTGGGCATATGTCCTTATAAGAAACTTTTTATGTCCAGGGATTAGATGCCCAAAGGTGGAATTGCTGAGTCATATGGCAGTTTTATTCTAAGTTTACTGGGAACTCTCCACTACTGTTTTCTGCAGGGATTAAACCCGACAATATTCCTACTAGCAGTAGATAACAATTCCTTTTTCACCACACCCTCACCAACACAGATTACTCCTACTATTTTTGAAATGTGCCACTCTCACTGGTGTGAGATACTATTTCGTTGTCATCTTGACTTGGTGATGCTGAGCATATTTTCATATGCCTACTGTTCATTCACCTGTCCTCCTCTGAGAAATGCTTATTCATTTCCTCTCCCAATTTGTTGGTAAGTTTTTTTTTTAGTATCTTTTTGTTGTTATTGATCTTTGTGAGTACTTTATTTTTTCTTTTAATTTTCTTTTTAGTTGAATCACTGTGAGTTACAGTTACAAAACTTTCAGGATCAGGTTTTAGTCAGACAATATTCCAACACCCATCCCTCCACCGGTATATATTTCCCACCAAATATGTTTGGTATTCATCCTGCCACTACCCCACTCCAGGCTATCTCTCTCACAGGCACTTTTATTCCTCTCTCTCTTTCTTTCTCTCTCTCTCCCCCTCTCTCTTTCTCTCTCCCTTTCTCTCTTTCACTCTCTCTTTCTCAATACTGATACTGAGAGGTTTGGTCTTTTACCCATTTTCAGCACACCTCTCCCATCCAGAGATCCAGTCCAACTATCATTGTCAAAATGCTCCCTTCTCTATCCCAATTGTCCTCTCCCCTAACCCTTGAGGCAGGCTTCCAACCATGGATCAATCATTCTGGCCCTTGTTTCTACTGTTCTTGGGTGTTAGTCACATACTATATTTTTGCTTTTTTTTCTGTATCCCACAAATGAGTGCAGTCATTCTATGTCTTTCCTTATTCTTCTGAGGTATTTCACTCAACATTAGATACTCTCCATGATCATTCATTTATAAGTGAATTTCTTAACTTCATTTTTTTCTAACGATTGTATAGTATTCTATTGTGTAGTTGTACCATAGTTTCTTTAACCAGTAGTCTGTTCATGGGCACCCAGTTATGGCTATTGTGATCAGTGCTGCAATAGTATATAAGTGCTGATGTCATTCCTTCTGTGTGTTTTTGCATCCCAGGGGTATATTCCCAGAAGAGGTATTCTTAGGTCAAATGGAAGCTCAATTTCTATTTTTATGACAAATGTTCACAGTTTTCCAAAATGGCTGCTTCAATCGGCATTTCCACTAACAATTAATAATAAGTCTTTTTCTCCCCACATCCACTCTAGCATTGGTTATTGCTATTCTTTTTGATGTGTTCCAGTCTCTGTTGTAAGTTGATATCTTTGTTGTTTTGATTTGCATCTCCCTGATGATTGGTGATGTAGAGCATTTTTACATATGTCTTTTGGCCACTTGTATTTCTTTTTTGAGGAAGCTTCTGTTCATGTCTTCTCCCCATTTTTTGATGGGGTTGGAGATTTTTTTCTTGTACAGTTCTACTGCTTTCTTTTATATCCTGGATATTAAACCCTTATCAGATGGATATTGGGTAAATATTCATTCCCATTTCATGGGCTCTTCTCTTTGAGGTGTAGAAGCTTGTTAATTTAGTGTAATCCCATTGTTTATCGTTGCTTCCATTTCCTTAATCAGTGGTGTTGTCATGGAGGGCTTTGCATATGTTTTTTTTTTTTCCATGCAAACCTTTACCTTTCTTTAGCCCTATTTGTTTATTTTTGATTTTGCCTTTTGTATTTTTGCCAGGGGTATCAGATCATTGAATTCACCTTTGAGGTTCTAATCTTGAAGTGTTTTCCCTATATTTTCCTCATATTATTTATAGTTTCTGTTCATATCTCAAGTTCTTGATTCACTTTGAATTGACTTCTGTTTGAGGTCTAAGATATGTATCCTGCTTTAGTTTCTTACATGTAGTTATCCAATTATTTCCTCGGTACCATTTGTTGAAGAGGCTATCTTACTCCATTTTACATTCTCAGTTCCTTTATCTAAAATTAACTCCCCATATATGTGGTGTTTTGTCATAGAGTATTTAATTCTGACCCATTGATCCAAGGGTCTATCTTTATTCCAGCACCATGCATATGTTACAATGAACAACTGTATTCTCTTAAACTGGAGAGCTTAGAAGAAATGGACAGATTCTTAGAGTCATCATACAAATCGGAATGAGGAGAAAGTAGAAACCCCAAACAGGCCAATTATAAGTAAGAATATTTCAATGGTAATTAAGATCTTCCCAAGAACAAAAATCCCAGTTCAGATGGGTGTACTGGTGAGTTCTATTACATCTTCAAAGAAGTCTTTAAGGTCTTTCAAAATATTGATGACACAGTTATTCTTCCTTACACCTTCCAAGAAGTTAACATTACACTAATACCCAAAGTAGACAGAGGCACTTCCAGAAAAGAAAATTTCAGGCCAATTTCAATGATAAATATCGATGCAAAAATCATTAACAAAATCTTAAGCTAACTAAATCCAGCAAACTATCACAAAAATCATATACCCTGATCAAGTGGGATTCATCCCAGGAATGAAAGGATGATTGAACATAAGCAAATCAATTTACATAATTCACCACATTAAAAGAGGAAATATAAAAATCATGTGATCATATCAAAACCTTTGAAAAGATTCATTGTCCACTCATGATAAAAACCCTGAATAAAATAGGAGTGGAAGGAAGTTCCCTCAAGATAATAGCGGCCATCTATAACTGCTTACATCCAGTATCATACTTAATGGTGAAAGACTGAAAGAACTTCCTCTGAGATCAGGCACAAGGTGAAGATTTTTATTCAACATAGTATTAGAAGTCCTGGTTACAACCTTCAGGCAAGAAAAACAAATCAATTGGATCCAAACTGGAGAAGAACTCCAACTATCCCATACCATATGTAGATGGCATGATAATATGCACAGAAGATCTCAAAGAGTCCACAAAAATACTCCTAGAAACAATAAACCAATGTAGCAAAGTGGCTGGATACATAGTTAATACAGAAAAGTCAGTTGCTTCTTATATACAAAGAATGAAGGAAAGGAGAAAATAATGAAGGAGTCTATCCCACTTCAAATAGTATCCCCAAATGGCAAGTATTTAGAAGTTAGCTTAAAAAAAGATGTGAGAGATCTATGCCATGATAACCTTAAAATCACTAAAGAAAGAGATAGAAAAAGACCTTTGCAAGTGGAAAAATGGCCTATGCTTATGTATTGGAAGAATCAATGTTATACAAATGTCGATCCTACCTAAAGTTAATGAAATCCCCATTCAAATTCAGAACACTTTCTTCCAGGATATAAACTTAGTTTGATGGAGCCTCCTACATTGCTATATTACTGTGTTTTGTCTAGAATTCTTTAATAGACACTTTAGGGTTTTATGTGTTTTTTTATATCATGGGCAAATAGTGATAATTTGACTTCTTTTACCATTTGGATCACTTTTAAAATTTGGATCACTTTAAATCTTTTATTACAACATTGATTTTTCTAGGACTTCTAATACTATATAAAATAAAATGTAGAGAGTTCACATCCTTGCTTTGTACCTGATCTCAATGGGAATGCTTTCCATTTTTTATCACTGAGAATGAAACTGGCTGTGGGACTTTATAAAAATAGATCTCTCAAAAAGATTAGGAACAGAACTCTCATAAGACTTAACAATGCCACTTTTTGGCATCTTTTTCCAAACACAAAAATATTAATTTGGAAGAATATATATGTATATTATCAAGGATGTATGTGTGTGTGTGTGTGTGTACACACTTATATTCATGACAGCCCTTAGTACAATAGCAAATAGGAAACAAAACAAATGGAAACAAAACAAATGTTCAACTATGAATTAATGACTTGAAAAGCTATAGTATATATACATAACAGAATATTATGCAGCACTAAGAGTGAAATCATGCAATTTGCCTTGACAAGTACAGAACTAAAGTATATCATGCTGAGAGACTCACAAATAAATCTCGGAGGAGGAGAGCCACAAGCTGCAAAGATGCTTCTGAATCCTAAAGTCATCTCCAGCTGTATTGCCCTATTTAAAACATTAGAATCCCTGAAGCACCGCATCTGCAGCCACATGAGATTTTATACTCTACTCCACTGATGTACCAAGAGTAGCACACCACATTTAATATGTTAAGGTAGAAGACAATGAATCAAAAATAATCAAATAAATATTAGTACACAAGGCTCGGGCCAGAGCTATAGCACAGCGGTTTGGGCGTTTGCCTTGCAAGCGGCCAACATGGCCAACCCGAGTTCAATTTCTCTGCCCCTCTCAGAGAGCCCGGCAAGCTACCGAGAGTATTCGATATGCCAGACACAGTAACAACAAAGTCTCCAA
>JAOXYA010118767.1:0-10515 GCA_028565675.1 Sorex palustris
GCGGAGGAATCGAACTCGGGTCGGCCATGTTGGCTGTGTGCAAGGCAAACGCCCTACCGCTGTGCTATTGCAGCCAGCAATCAAAGTAAAGAGAGAGTAAAGTGAAAATCATCTTCCATACAGGCAGGGGGAAGGGTGAGATCGGGGGGTCTACTAGAGTTCTTGGTGGTGGAACATGTGCACTGGTGAAGGGATGGGTGTTTGATCATTGTATGACCAAGTCTTAAATCTGAAAGCTTTTAAACTATTCTCACAGTGATTCAATTAAAAAATAAAAGAAAAGAAAAGTTTTCTCCATAAAAAAGTGTTAGATCACATGTGTATAGAATTGCTAGCTGCCAAATATTCAGTCTGAATATACTAATGTAGTTCTAATCTCACATTTATCTTCAGTTCTAGCTCTCTAAGCTATTTAATACTTAGGTGTTGGATTTAGACTTCTTGGATTAAATTTGCTGCTTAATTTTCAAAAATCTGGGCAATGAATTTAGACTGCTTGGACTAAATTTGGGCTGGAGCAATAGCACAGCCGGTAGGGCTTTTGCCTTGCATGCGGCTGACCTGACTTCGATTCCTCCACCCTTCTCAGAGAACCCAGCAAGCTACTGAGAGTATCTCACCCGCACAGCAAAGACTGGCAAGCTATCCGTGATGTATTCGATATGCCAAAAACAGTAACAGCAAGTCTCACAATCTGTTGTCAGATGTTACTTGTGTTGATGAACAATCGGAGGACAGTGCAGTGCAGTGCAGTGCAGGACTAAATTTGGACTAAATTTCCAGCTTTAGTTAAAAGATCTATGATCCTGGATGGGTGACTTGAATTCTATGTGTTTCTCTGTAAAATCAGAGATAGCAATACTAACCTGATCTCTATCCCTATCACCTATTTTCTTTCTCTCCTCTCATCTAGAGTCTTCATCTCTAATCTTTTATAGGAATTCTTTTAAAAAAATTTTATTAGTGAAACACCATGAGGTACAGTTGTAGACTTACAAATTTTTGTGCTTCGGTTTCAGTTATACAAAGATTGAGTGCCCATCCCTCCACCAGTGCCCATTCTCCACCACCAATGATCCCAGTATCTTTCCCACTCCCCCATCCCTCCATCCCACCCCGCCTCTGTGACAGGGCATTCCCTTTTGTTCTCTCTCGGAATTCTTGGTTTTCAGTAATTACTCTGTAAGTGTTCATTGCCCTTTAAGTCAAAACTACAAAGTATCCTCAATCAAATAATTAGAATTTTTAGTGTTTGAAACAATTGTCAAGATCAAGGACTAGATTCCATCCAATCTATATCCCTAAGATTTTATTTTTAGACTTTCCCCCTTTATACACATATGAGTGTGCGTGTAAGTGCATGTGTGTGTGTGTGTGTGTGTGTGTGTGTGTGTGTGTGTGTCTAGGGGTCAGGTCACACCCAGCTGTGCTCATGGCTTACTCCTGACTTTGAACTCAGAGATAATTCCTGGCTGGATCTGGAACACTGTCTGCAATGCCTGTGATTGAACCAGGATTGACCATGTGCAAAACAAATACCTTATCACCAATGCTACCCTTTGGCCCAATACAGAAATTTCTAACACCTCTTCCATATCTACATCGTCTCCAATCTACATAAATCAGAAAATAGCCTATGGTGCTAGCAAGGTTTTGAAGCTGAGGTTTTTAAAGATAAAGAAGTCACCAGAATAAGTAAAGTGTGGCTTACATTGAATGATTTTAGAAGCTACGGTACATAAGCACCATACCCAGGAGTGTTCAGAATTTTCTCCTGACTATATCTAGGAAATCACTTCTTTTCTTTCTTTTTTTAAATTTACATCACCCTGAGATACAGTTACAAAGCTTTCATGGTTGAGTTTCAGTCATTCAATGATCAAACATCCATCCCTCCACCAGTGCACATTTTCTACCACCAAGGTCCCTAGTATCCGTCCCGCCAAACCCACCCCATCCTACCTCCTGCCTCTGTGGCAGACACCTTCCTTCTTACTCTTGCTCTACTTTTGGGCAGCAGGGATCACTTCAGATCATGGCAAGGAACCATATGCGGTGCCGAGAATTGAACCAGAATCAACCACCTGCAAGGCACGAGTGTTAAACTCGGTACTGTTCGGTCCAGATTTTGATTCCTCTTCATTTCTTAACTCAAACAGTTTAGAAATCAATGAAATTACATTAGATACTTTCAATGCTATCTACCTCTCAATATACAGTGAATCTCATAAATTTTATATTTTCAAGTAGGTAAACTATTTTGTTAACTTTTCAGTTTTGATTCTGGGGTTACATCCAGTGATGTTCAGGGGTTATTCCTGGCTCTGAACTCAGGGATCATTCCTGGAAGTCTTGGGGGATCATATTGGGTGCTGGGGATCAAACTTGGGTTGGCCATGTGAAATGCTCTATACCCTCTGTACTATTGCTCTGGGGTCTCTATTTTTCTAATTTAAAAGAAATACATGTGAAAAACTGGGCCAGAGCGGTAGTACTGTGATAAGTTGCTTGCTCTGCACACAGCTGACCTAGGTTTAATACTGGCACCACATATGGTCTCCCAAACTCTACCAGGAGTGATTCCTGAGCCCAGAGCCAGGAGTAAGCCCTGAACACTGACAGCCCCCAAACAAAAACATGCAAACAAATAAAAAAAATTGAGAACTTAAAGTGATTCAATAAATATATAATTGTGAAATACTCAACTCTAAAATCATGTGCAGTTCTTGATCAATTTGAATAAAACTTTGAAAATGAAAAATATGAAATTTTATTTCATGGAATAGCAGCTCTTAACATTTTGGTGTATGCTTTTTATGTGCATGTAAATGTATACATGTGTGAGCGTTTGTATTATAGTACAAAAATCCTCTATAACTAAAACAAAGAATTTAAGTTATACCAAATCATTAACTTCACAGATTGGGAATTAGTAATATCTCAAAGTCTTTTGAGGGGAGGGTTTTTGGTTTACATTCAGCTGTTCTCAGGAGCTGTTCTCGGCTCTGTACCCAGGAGTGATCTCTCACAATGCTTGGTGGAGCATAAGTGGGGCTGGGGATTTGTACCAGAGTTGCCACATGCAAGGTAAGTGTTTACCTTCTGTATTATCTCTTTGGCTCCACCATTTCTCAAATTACTTTGAAACATTCTTGCTCAATTTATAAGACCTTGTTCATTTCAATATCCTCAGTTTGTCATAAATTAATTCATAAATATCTGTAGTCAAGATCTCACTAAGCACCTTACCTTTCTTCTTGGAATTTGCACAGAGAGATACCCTTGAAATAAGGCTCTCCACTTCTTAGCTCCTGCTTAGCTTAGCTCTGAGCCCTCCAAATTTGAACAGTGGTGGGAATCACCATGTCATCACTTGCTCAGAGTTTCAGACAATCTCTAACATTACTTCAAATCTAGTTAGCCAGAGTTCAGCTAATGTGCCCTTTCATATTAATGTAATGCAGTCTTCCCAGAATCAGAAGAGAATTCTTTTACTTTGAAATCAAAGAACTCATGAGAGTATTTGACATATCTTACTGCAGATATAGAGCTACATGAAGATACTGAGAATTAGAAAATACAATTCTACTGTACTTCTCACCCATTCTCTATGATAGCATGAGATTTGTGATAGGATTCATGCTCATCTGGGGCACTTACTCATGTTAATAAAAATGGGAGTTAGATAAGGGGGTTTTGTGTGTGTGTTGTGTGGGGTTGGAGGGTTGGCCCCACAGCTGGTAGTAATTGAGGGTTACTCTTGCCTCACTGCTCTGGGGGTTGATATTGGTTATGCTTGGGAGATAATATCATATAAGAGATTGAATCCGGGACTGCCACATGTGAAACATACTCTCCAGCTCTTTGGGGAATCTTCCTGGTCTGAGGATAAAGTAGTTTAGGAATCTAGGTAGACTTAAGGACAAGCTTGGTTCTTTTTTTTTGTTTTTGTGCCACACCCAGCAGTGCTCATGGGTTACTCTTGAATCTAGGCTCAGAGATCACTCCTGGAAGTGCTCAGGGAACCATATTGGATATCACAGATTGAATGCAGATTGGTCACATGCAAGGCAAATTGCCCTACCTGCTGTGCTCTCTCCAGCCTGGCTTGGTTCTAATGATGAATTTGCCACTTATCTGATGCATGTTAATTAACGCTGTTTAGTTTTTCTGAGTTTCATTTTCTACATTTATAAAACCAAGACATATAAAATTGAGTATGTTATAAAGTTGTTTGAGGATTGCTTATAACCATGCACAAAATGTTCTTTGGCCCAGAGATAAGATATTTGCTTAATAAATTAGGACTGTAAAAAATACTTGAAGATGTTTTATACACATTGGTGGAGAGTTGCTGATCTTGGTGGTAGGTTTGGAGTAGAAGAGTGAACGCCTGAAACTATGCTATTAAAAACGTTGTAAATAATTGTGCTTTAAAAAAGTTATTTCTTTATAGAACTAAATATTATTTTGGGAATACTTAACTGGTTGGAGTGTGTTTATTTAAGGAAATAAGGAGTTCACTGAAGGACCACATAGATTTGTAAGAAGTGTTTAGAAAGAGGCTGGAGAGATAGTACAGCAGCAGGTAGGGTGCTTGCCTTACATGTAGCTGACCCATATTCGACCCTGGCACCCCAGACGGTCCCTTGAGACTGCCAGGAGTGGTGATCCCTGAGCACAGAGCCAGAAGTAAGCCCTGAGCACTCTCAGGTGTTCCCAAAACCCAAGAACGAACCACCACCACCACCAAAAAGAAGTGAGTAGTAAGGTTGGAGAATTTAATGTTCTTGATAAGCATTAAAAATTAATAAATTTTTTTTTAAAAAGCATCTTAAGTATGGATAATTTAATCATTTGAAATATGCTCATGAAGAGAGGCTTTTTCCATTGAGAGAGAAATTTTCAATCTTTCAACAAACCTGGGAGGTTGTTAGGGCTGAGTCTGGGCTCCTTTCCTACACACCTATGATATATAGGTGTGATCAACCCCCAGTTTACTCTGAATAAAGAAGGATATTTGAGGATATTTACTCTGAAGAGTTAAGGAAGGATATTTGAGAGGCACAGCAACCTCATCAGATGAACTGATGCTGGAACTGCATGTTTGCGAACACCAGCCTCCAAAAGCAGGGCGAGGCTATAACAATACTGTAATATTAATCACCAAGCACAATATCTTTGGCATTAAAACATCTGCAGAGTTAATTTGTGGCTTACCTAATTTAAGGGTATAGTAAAGTAAAATCACAAAGAAGATCTCAGCCCAGTTGTGGAGGGTTTTTTTTTTTTGTGTGTGTTTCACGCCCATTCGTCCTGATCATTACATCATGACTCTTCCTCCTTTCACCTTTCAGGAACCCAGTGTTTTCAACATATCTTTCTCCCAAGTCTGTCTTTTATCTAAATGCATAAGTGATAGATGAAACTTAGAGTAGCTCAACATCAAGTAAAAATTTATGGCACCAAGACGTTAATACAGGAGTTGAGATCTGGGTGGTAAGAACCAGGGAGAAAGCACAGCAGGTACCTCTTGCTTTTCTTGGGGTACAGAGCCCTGAGTACCACTGTGTGTGACCCCATACAAACAACACCCTTCCTCCAAAGAAAAACTCAACAAAACTAAGATTTTTGTGGTGAGATTCAAGTTATTAGTTAGAAAAGAGAAGGAGTTTTTTTTTTAATATCAAAGAGTTTGCTGCAGCATTTGGAAAATCTGCTATGTAAAGTTGCAGTACCTACAGCTCTTCCAAATTCCTTTTTAGATTACTTCCCATATGGGGAATTGGGGTTAAGGGAATAGCATGTCCTACAGAAATTTCACTCCTTAATTCTCTTCCCAGTTGCAAGGTCTCAAACCTCATTCAGAAATTTCCTCCAAAGAGCAGTAAAGAGTAACCAGATTGAATTTTGTGAAACCCATATAAAATTGAGTATTTCACTGAAGTAAAACTAGAAGCTAAAGTCCTTAGTCATCTGCATAGACTTGTGGTCTAAGGTGCTCTACAAAGTGAGACTGAGTCTGGGCATAATAACAAAAAAAAAAAATAAAGGATTCATGATTGTACTTACCCTGCACCTAGTGATCTGTTTTTCCTTTGCCTGGTACCTGTCTAGACTTCTTTCTTGGAAGGTATATAATCAGGTTTTAGCAACTACTTCCCAAACCCAAAGGGCTAATGAATTTACAGAGCAAACTTGAGACTGTTTTGCTCCACCAAATCCCAAGTATTCTCTTGCTGCACAGAATGTGTCTGAGGCAGAAAAAGTATAGGGACAATCTATACATAGAGAAGAGGAAGGCTGTAATATTTAAGAAACTCTTCTGATATTCTAATCACATTGGGATCATTTTGAAAGTATTTCAAGACTGGGAGGAGAGTGATTTTGACATCCTTGGAGATGTTTCATTACATTTGCCCTTGAGGGTCTTTTTTTAAAATAAGAAGGAATGTATCACACAAACTTTACATATTTGTCATTAATTGATCTCTGGGGTGCTATGGAGAATATACCCTTTATATATACATATATATGCTCTAAAGACAATACTTATTAAACTTCATCCCAGTGGCTAGCTTCTCCAGTCCCCCTAGGTTTATCAAGATCTTTCTGGTAGTACATGAACAAACTTGGGCTAGCAATGGAACATGTACACTGGAGAATACCTACACTGTACAAGAAATCAAGATTTCTTAGATGTACTATAACAACAATAGTAATAGTATGACATAATATATTAAGTATAAAATAACAAATATACATATTACATATAAACATATATGTGCAATTCTCCTACTCGTCATAGAATATCTTTGGCTTTAAGTATTTTAAATGACTGGAAACAGCCTTGTTGAGCATCCACTGTGGGAATTGTAAAAGTAATTCATCCATTTCAGATTCTTACACTGTATTAAGTACTTTATATCTGTTAGCTCACGAAATCCCCCCAAATTCCCCTCAAGGAGGAGGAAACTGGAATTTGGAGAAACTAAGTAAGAGGTTCAAAATTTTACAGTTCATAAAGAGTTGGTTCAATATTCAAACCCATGACTCTGTGGCCCCAAACCTTGCATTTGAGTTGTGGTTATATGCATTGAAACTCAATTGCACTAAATATGTTGATATGATTAATTATGTGTGTTGATTAGTGAATTTGTTATCTTTTCTTAGAAAACTATCTTGCTCTAGGAGAGAGACATTAGATACAGGGATTTTATCCTTAAAATTGTTTTACTTATTTTGATACAGCATAATATAGTTCTAATGCAGGACATTGTTAAGGAGGGCCACATACAAATAAAAATAATTTGAGGCCAGACACTCAATAAAAGAAGAGCCATTAGTTCATGTGTTTGGAGACTGAGTGAAAAAAATAAAAGGTTTGACTTAATTGTTTATTAAAGTAAGACTATTTGAGTCCTTTTTTAAAATGTAGGAGTACTGCTATTTATTCAGCCATTGATTAAGCTGATTGAATTGGGCATGAACTCCACATTATATTTGTTTTTTAATTGAATCACTGAGATACAGTTACAAAGATTTCATCGTCGAGATTCCGCCGTATAATTATCGAACACCCATTCCTCCATTAGTGCACACTTTCCAACATCAGTGTCCCCAGTATATCCACCCCCATCTCAGTCTTCACCCTGCCTTCATGGCAGGCAATTTCCCCAAAACTCTCTCCCTACTTTTGGGCATTGTGTTTTGCTTGAATTTTTCCCTCCATCATTCAAGCCTGCCTGCCAGGGACAGATGCTAAATCATTTATTGTCCATTGCTCATTTTGAATATCATGGGTATTGCGACAGCATGCTTCTGCAATCCTAGATTATAAATGGTTGGGTTCCAGAGATATTTCTGTAGGGCACTAATCCACTCTGGGATTCATTTGGCATTTCTGGACCAGGGCTGTTGGTATACTAAGATGGTGTGATAGCCAGGCCCATGAGCAGGTGGGGAACCGGGGAGGGACAGCCAGGTGCCTCTGCCACCATGAAAGAATGGAGATTTAGTCCTGGAACCCGCATACTTGGATGTTGTTTGTAGAAACTCTTGGTCACTGGGATTCCATCTGGAGTAGGCAAGGAGAGTGCACCTGCTCCATCTGGGGTACCCCCATGATATTGACTCGGTTTGGGGCCCAGAAAGACCTCCGGCTCTTTCTTCTTGTGGTGTCTTCCAAGACTCACTGATGTGCCTCTGGCTTTTGATCTCTTTTGAGATTTATTTATGGGTTTCTGAAGCAAGGCCAGTAATAGATTTTACAGGGTGGTGCTGGAATTGGTTCATGGAGGTAACAGCCAGTGCTTCCATGTATATTGGGAAGTGTGGGGAGGTAGCCCACCCCAACTCCATGAAAGCCTGGAGATTTCAGTCACAAAACCCACATACCCGAATTTTCAGCAGATTATATCTCTGGATGGTGGAGTCAGGCCAGTGGTATGGAGGCAATTTTGGATTGTGGAAGCAAGAGGCTGCTGGGAGCTCTGCCTTGGCAGGCACAGGCCAACCCGCCCCCCTCCAATTTACCCCAGTCTGTTCAGTCATGTAAGGGTCCGAGATTAACTATAGCTTTTGATCTCTCTTGAAATTTATCTATGGGTCTCTGAAATAAGGCCAATAAATGAGCTTGTATAACTGAGCCAAAAGTGGTTTGTGTGCATGGCTCCCACATACCTAACTTTTGTCCGTTTAACATCTTGGTAAACTTGGTCCCAAGTTGTTGGGGTCCGTGCAAAGGCACAGTGGCAGTTTTGGGGTTTCAGGAAGTCTGAAGGCACCATCAGGCTATTGATGCACTTGCCTCAAAGGTATAAGTTGATCTATTGGCGGCACCAAATACCCTATTTGAGCTTTTAAAGTAGCTACTGTAAGTAGTAAAAGACCCCCCCCCTTTTTTTAACTTCGTGGCCAAACAGAGAGAAAAAGTTATTTAAATTAGACAAAGAAAAAAATAAGAGTGAGAACATTGAGGTGAATCAGAGGGATAGAATTCAAAGAAAAATATGGATAAGGAAAAATAATTCATTCATTTCATAATTTATTATTAATGCATGCTACTTTTTTTGTGAGGAGGGGGATCACAAATCTTAATCTTGGTTCTGAGCTCAGGGATCACTTCTGATAGGACTCCAGGGTGCTGGGGATCTAACTCAAGTTGACTGCTTGCAGGACCAATACCTTACCAGCCTTATTATTTCTCTGCCTCATAGAAGCAAATTTTTCATTAAATCTTTAATCTATTTTGAATTTATCTCTGTGTCTGGTGAAAGATAAGGGCACAGTTTAATTTCTTTGCATGAAGCTATTCAGTTTTCTCTGAACCATTTGTTGAAGAGATTGTGCTTTCTCCATTTTCAAACTTAACTGTCATAAATTAATTTGTCTAAACAATTGGATTTTTAGTTAATGTCTCCACTACAGGACGCTTTCCGGATGCTCGGGCTGAGACTCACGCACGAGTGAAGCCCCACAGAACTAGGTAAGTGAAACTCTGTGCCCTTGGACTCCAGGCTCAACGGGACCGGGAACAGAGATCCTCTGCCTGCTCCCAAACTCTGGCAACCAAAACCAGAATTAAAACCAGGTTAAAACCAGAAGCCGTGCCCTACCCTTCCTTTCTGCTTCCACCAACAGCTGGCAATCCAGGGATTTCACACTGAAGACCCACTCTACCGGTACCAGATAAATACCTCATTGGCAGACCTCCACTACCTCCACTACCCAGCTGCTGTCATGCTCCAGAACACTTTCTGGACCACACGGCCGCTTTAAGACACTTAATACCCATCTTCCAAGATTACCGGACCATATTTGATAGGATTCAAATATGGTTTGAACCACGGAAACACCTGCAAGGCGATTAGAGGTCACCCTAAAAGCCTCTATAGCTCTCAGAGAGCCTGGAAAGTTACCAAGAATATCCAGCCCACATGGCAGAGCCTGGCAAGCTATCCGTGGCATATTTGATATGTCAAAACCAGTAAATACAATGGTCTCATTCCCCTGACCCTGAAAGAGCCACCAATATGGCAGTGTTAAGAAGGATGTGGAAAGAGAGGCTGATAAAATCTCAAGGCTGAAGTAGGCTGCCAAAATGAAGAAGGACAAAAATGACTGTCTGTACTTTCAATGCATGCACGCTTGCATCGGATGCATCCATCAAGGACCTGATGGTACAAGTGCGAAAGATCAAGTCAACATCATTGGTCTGACTGAGACGAGAAGACATCAATCACATCACTCCGTTTTCAACACTGGAGAGGAACTGTTCCTTGGAACATGTGACAAAAGAGGTGTCAGTGGTGTTGGTGTCCTTGTCAACATGAACTTGGCCATGAGCATTGATTCATTCGAATGCCCAACAACCCAAATCAGACAATTACACTTGAATAGATGTAGCTCACTACCGGCAGTTTCTATCTTCGTTGTTTATGCACCAACATCCAATTATGGTGAAGGAGAAATTGAGAAGTTCTACATGGAGCTGGAGAAGTTCTATAAAGAAGA
>JAOXYA010118778.1:0-10514 GCA_028565675.1 Sorex palustris
CTGGCGGTGCTCAGGGGACCCTATGGGATGCTGGGAATCGAACCCGGGTCGGCTGCGTGCAAGGCAAACGCCCTACCTGCTGCGCTATTGCTCCGGTCCCCTCTAGCAGTATCTTCTGGGAGACTTTGCATCCGCACATCCTTGGCTCTCCTGTCCAGCAGCGGCCTTTCCCTCAAGAATCCCTCAGAGGCTGGAGAGGTAGTGCAGCGGGGGGGCGGGGGGGGCACTGACCCATCCCGGGGCTGGCCCCGGGTTAATCTCTGACCCCTGCCAGGAGGGATCCCATGGCCCGGGACCCAGGAGGAAGCTTTAAGCACCACTGGGTGTGGCCCCCAAACAGACAAAACAAGAATCTGTCCTTTAGAAAGACACTACGGAGGGCATTTGCCTTGCACACGTTCAATCCCCGGCCTCCCATGTAGTCCCTCGACACCGCCAGGAGAAACTCCAGAGTGCAGCGCCAAGAGAAACCCCTGAGCATCGCCATGTGTGACCTCCTCTCCGACAAAGAAAAGCCAAACAATAGAGGAGGGTCGGGCCAGGCCCAGAGAAGCCCAGTACTGCGAAATGGTCTCCAAGGCCTGGACATAGCCGGGGTGGGGCTTGGTGGGAGGCTGGCTGCGAGGCCCCTGTGGCCTCCTTCTCCCAGAATAACGAAGGTCACGTTCTCCTCTGGCGGTGACCCAGCCCGGGTCAGCTGTGACTTGTGTTTAAATAAAGAGTAAGTGGGGGCGAGTGGGGGTGAGTGAATGGACAAAAGAGAATTCGTGTGGAACCGGTGAGGTGGTACAGGGGTCAAGGCACTTGCCTTCCGCACTGCACGGCCCAGTTGGATCCCTGACACCTCGGAGCATCTCTTTGGCCCCACCGGGAGTTACTTTTTGAACACAGAGCCAGGACTCAGCCTGAGCGCAACTGGGTGGGGACCAAAAAGGATATTTGTGGCTCTCTGTCTCTGTCTCTGTCTCTCTCTCCTTTTTGGGTCACACCCTGCGATGCTCAGGGCTTCCTCCTGGCTCTGCACTCAGGAATCACTCCTGGCGGTGCTCGGGGGACCATATGGGATGCCGGGGATCAAACCGGCATACAAGTAAGTGCCTTTCCTGCTGTACTGTTGCTCTGGTCCCTGTGTGTGGTTTTCATTCGAATCAGGGAAGAATGTGACAGTCAATTTTTTATTTGTCCCTAAGGACATATGTGACATATGGGGGCAGATTACAAGTATGGATTTTAGAGCCACCTAACTCCATAAGAAAACCCAAGATGTGAGGGACTTACCATCTTGTATGTGTTTAGGTTTTTCTCTCTCTTTTCCTCTCTCTCCCTCTTCCGCTTGTCTCAGGAATTGATACGCGATGCCTTACTTGTTGTAGTATCTCTCTAACCCCCAGGCCTTGCTTGGTTTTTATTTTTTGAATCACACCCAGAATGCCTAGGGGTTCCCCCTGGGTCTGTCCTCAGGAATTACTCCCGGTGAAGCCGGGGAGGGGAATCGTATGGGATTCCAGGGTGAAACTCATATGATTTGGGTTGCTTTGACATTTTTTTTGTTTGTTTGTTTTGGGTCACACCCAAGGATCTCAGGGGTTACTCCTGCCTCTGCACTCAGGAGTTACTGCTGGAGGTATTGGGGGAACCATATGGGATGCCGGGGATGGAACTCGGGTTGGCCATGCGCAAGGCAGACGCCCTCCCCGTTGTGCTATTACTCCGGCCCCATGGTGGCATTGCTTTGACTTTTTTTTTTTTCTTTTTTGCAAAGCAAACTCCTTCCCCGCCATACCGTCACTCCAACTCTGGCCTTCCGCATCTTGTCACACCCCTCCATGGAGGGAAGTTTGGTCCTGGGAATGGAGAGAAACCTTTCCCGTCCCTCGGACGTGCCACAGTGTAGAGTCTCTGTGTCCCCGAGGGAGCAGAGCAGAGCGAGGGCCCTAGGGAGAAAGGCGGTGAGTGACAGCGGAGTGGCGAGGGTGTGTCCTCCTGCATGGGCTCTGACCCCCAACTTCTCTCCGAAGGGGCAGGAGAGACACGGGGTTCAGGGCCAGCCTCGTGTTCAGCACCTGCCGGACCGCCCGCCCACTTGCCTCTCCATTTTTCCTCATCTCTGTGTCTCTTGTTTGTTTGTTTTTTCCTCCACAGCCCGCGGAGCTCAGGGTTTACTCCCAGCTCTGTGCTCAGGGCTGGCTCCAGACCTGGCTGGGGGACCAGGTGTGAGTCCTTTATCCCTTGACGGTCTCACCCCGTCTGTCTCAGAGGCTCCCTCTTCCCCCATCAACGGTGAAAAAGAAATAGCATCTGAGGCTGTGTGGAAGCGGGGCTGTGCCTCCCAGCAGGCCTCGGGCTCAGTCAGTGCCGGCGTTTCCGGCACTCTGGACTTCCCTGGCCCAGACCTGTGCCATGTACATGGTGGCATTGTTTTTTTTTTTTGCCTTTTGGGTCACACCCAGTGATGCTCAGGGTTTCCTCCTGACTCTGCACTCAGGAATTACTCCTGGCGGTGCTCGGGGGACCCGATGGGATGCCAGGGATCGAACCCGGGTCAGCCACATACAAGGCAAACGCCCTCCCCGCTGGATTATTGCTCCAGCTACATGCTTTGACATTTGATGATGCTGTGTCAGCAGTTACCTGCAGGCCTCCTCGTCACACTGCCTGGCTCTCCAGGGAATTCACGACTCAGTGATTTTCACCACTGCCCCCACTTCCCCTTGAGGAAAAATAAAGCGGGTTCCACAGGGGGCCGGAGGGGGGTGCACTAGGATGAACTTGGTGTCTTCGCAAAGTAAATAGGGCGACAGCACTTCCCTTGCTTGCTTGCCACACTGTCCCGTGTCACATGCGACCTGGCCAGAGGTCGTCCCAAGCCCAGAGCTGGGAGTCGGAACAGCGGCATTTGGTAGGGGGTCTAGTTGCCGCTCCTTGTGATAGGACAGGGCAGGGAAATCTTTGTGTCTGCGCTGCTCCGCTGGGCAGTCGCGGGTTCGAGTGGGAAGAGCTTGGGCCGTGGACAGTCCTGGAGTGAACGAAGCCCCTGGGTGATAGGTGCAGCGCAGGCTGGGCCAATTTTCCCGGAGCGTTGGTGATGGACATGGATGCAGCGGGAGAGTACTCTCTGCGGATGGAGAAGGGCCCTGTCCTTCTCCCCTCCTGCCCGTGGGCCTTAGGGGTACCAGGGGCCCTTGGTGTCCTGCCGCCCTGCTTTTCAGAACATCCTACAGTGAGACTTTGCCCGCATCATGCAGAGTGTTTCCGCTCCATTGCCCTGCAAACCCAGCGAGGTTGTTTTCGACCTGCACCAACCCGTGATGGGGGTGGTTGCATTTCTCTAGCTGAGAGAGGAAGATAGACCTTTGCTCCAAGAAGTTTGTACAGTGCCATTGGTGTGTGTGTGTGTGTGTGTGTGTGTGTGTGTGTGTATATGTTATTATTTAGGGGCTGGAGAGATAGTACAGGGGTTAAGGCTCTTGCCTTGCCATGCAGCTGACCCTGGTTTGATTCCCGGCACCCCATATGGTCCCTGAGCACTGCCGGGTGATTCCTGAGCACTAAGCCACGAGTAATTCCTGGGCACTAAGTTAGGAGTGAGCCCTGAGCACCGAGCCAGGAGTGAGCCCTGAGCCCTCTCTCCATCCGAGTGTTTCTCTTCTGCCCAGCTGTTTTCCTGCTGGTGGAACACAGATAGTCATTGACGATTGTACGATTGCCTTCGCCCCACGATGGCCGTACCAAGTAGCTGTGACGGATGATTTGCCAAAAAAAGCCTCAAATACTTACTGTTTGTCTGTTCACTGAAACATGTCTGCTGAGCACCTTTGAGTCACCCCCTGTGTTTGGAAGGGGGGCCCCAACCCAGCAGTGCTCAGGGCTTCCTCCTGACTCTCTGCTCAGGGATCACTCCTGGTTCTGTGCTTGGGGATCACTCCTGGGGGCTCACACGTGTTTTTGGTGCTGGGGACAGACCCACACCTACCCACTGGACTAGTTCCCTGACGCTTATTTTTTTTTTGCTGTTAAATTTTATTTGTGATTCTGCCAAATCTCCTGCCCCGTCCCCCTCGGAGAGCCCGGCAAGCTACCGAGGGTACCCCGCCCGCACAGCAGAGCCTGGCAAGCTCCCTGTGGCATATTTGATATGCCAAAAACAGTAGCAATAATGGGTCTCATTCCCCTGACCCCGAAAGAGCCCCCAATGTGGCCGTGTTGGGAAGGACGAGGAAGGAGAAGCTGCTGAAATCTCAGGACTGGGATGAATGAAGACGTTACTGCCGCCCACTCGAGCAAATCGATGAATAATGGAACTAAAAGTGATACAAGTGATATAAATTTTATTTGTGGGGGGCCACACCCCACAGTGCTCAGGGCTTACTCCTGGCAGGGCCCAGGGGACCCCAGGTAGTCCCAGGGGAGGACTGGCCATGTGCCCTGTACTTGCTCTCGGCCCCACGAATGGGTCTTGTGCATACTTGCAGTGAACACACGTGTGGGCCTGAGAGTCCTGTGGGGCTCTGGGTGTGTGGCGTGTTGGCCTGTGACTGCCGTGAGCCAGGCGTGTGTGCGGCCACCATCAGCCTGTCGCTCCAGCGGGGGGGCTGCATGGGCTGGTCCAGGGGAGCCCGAGTGGCAGCCACAAGATGGGACGGTCCCAGCTCCACAGAGACTGTGTCTGCGTCGTGCAGCGGGAAGGGAAGGACGAGGATGGGGGGGAGGGCAGAGCGGGCAGGGCATTTTGCCTCGTATGTGGCTGACCCAGGTTCGATCCCCAGCATCCCATAGGGTCCCCCGAGCACCACCAGGAGTGATTCCTGAGGAGAGCCAGGAGGAAGCCCTGAGCATTGCCGGGTGTGACCCCAAAAGAAAACAAAAACAAAAGATCACACAGGGATGTGGGCAGAAGGGCCGGTGGGCGGCTGGAGTGGCCGCGAGAGGCTGGAGGTCCGAGTGGGCCTCTGGAGTGGAGCTGCCTGTGGCCATGGCCCCGGGGCGCTTGATCGTTGCTGGGAGCCCAGGGTTGGGACCTCCCTGGGCTCTCCTCAGATGCTGCCCCTCCCTGTAAGCTGTGACAGTTTCTGCACGTGTTGCCATGTGTCCAGTGTGTGTGGGGCGGGGGAGGGGAGCACCGGGTCAGCAGCGCCTCCGTCTTCCTTCCTTCTTGGGGGCCCGCTGCCCAGTACCCGGGGGAGTTGCTGCTGCATGGGTGCCGGAGGGGCCGACCACCTCCCTTGCAGGGCTGGGGGTCGCTGTCCCCTGATCACGGTCGGGCTGAGCCAGGCGCTGGCCAGGGGCCTCCGGTGCAGCCGCGTGGGGCTGTGTCCGGCACCTCCTCGGGGCCTGACCTTGTGCCTTGTCTCCCAGGATGGCCTCTGTTGCACTGACCCTGCCGAAGGCAGGAAGGAGGCGGCCGGCCTCTGTTCGCGGTCCTTCCCCCGCCTGCCGGCCGGCCGCACCTACCCAAGCTCTTCTCCACAGCTTGGGTTGTGCTTTGGGTCATGCCTGGCGGTTGCTCCGGGGCCAATCTAAGCACTGGGTGCTCTCAGGATGCTCCTGGTTGGTGTTCTGGGGCCAGGTGGCGCGTGCAGTGCCCACACTCAGCCCTTTGGTGTCTCTCTCCGGGCCTGCACCAGGTGCTCTGAGCTGACTTGGGGGCCCTCGCGCCCATGACTCTGCCCCCCTCACTTTCAGGGCCCCAGAACAGTGACCTGAAGAGGCAGTGTCTGCTGGAGCGGCTGCTGGACGCCGTGAAGCAGGTGAGGCATGCGCTGCCTGCACACTGCTGGCCTCTGCGTGCGGGTGGGAACCAGGACCTCCCGCTGGCCAGGCAGTGTCCAGCCCTGCTGTGGGTGGTTTCCCCGCTCTGTACCGCGGAGAGAAGGGCTTCCTCTCCGGGGCTGCCACAGACGGGGCTGCTGTCCCTTCTGGCGTGGGTGACGTTCTGGGGTACAGGGACAGCCTGACTCCGCACCCAGCACCCTGACTCTCAGGCCTCTTTCTCGAGCCTGCAGACTGTGTTGTGAGTTGGTTCTTTTTTTGGGGGGGTGGGGGGTGGGGGGGCATACCCAGGAGCACTCAGGGCTTACCCCTGGCTCAGCACTCAGTGCTCAGTTCTGGCTCGGGGGACCCTACAGGGTGCCAGGAATTGAACCAGGTCAGCTGCGTGCAAGGCCGGCGCCCTCCCCGCTGTCCTGTCCTGTCCTTTTTTTTGGGGGGGGGGCACTCCTGGTGATGCACAGGGGTTCTTCCTGGCTCTGCACTCAGGAGTCACTCCTGGTGGTACTCGGGGGACCTTATGGGATGCCGGGCATTGAATCGGGTTGGCTGTGTGCAAGGCAAACGCCCTCCCTGCTGTGCTGTTGCTCCAGCCCCTGGCCTGTCCTTCTGACCCCTTGTCTCCCCTTTCTTTGGGTCATGCTTGGGGATGCTCAGGGACCGAGCGGGGCTGGGATGAAATCCAGAGCTCCCCTGCTCTTTTGAGTTACCTCGCTGCAGTTTTTGTTGTTGTTTTGTTTTTACTTGTCTGGCACTGCACCAAGAGGTGCTCCAGGCTGCTCCTGGAACAGTGCTCAGGTGCCCTTCTGCAGTGTTGATGTGCCCTAGGGCCAGGTGCTAGCTGCAAGCCAGGCAGGCGCCCGAACCCCTGTGCCGTCGCCCCAGCCTGTCTCCCCGTGTTGGGTGAGGTTTGAACTTCCTTTGCGCACCGGGTGTCCTGACCTCTCTCTCTTCCTGCAGTGCCAGATACGCTTTGGAGGGAGGAAGGAGATCGCCTCGGACGCTGACAGCAGGTACATGTGCTACCCCGGACCCCGGGGACCCCCGGAGCCAAACGGTGGCGGGAGGGGCCTGGCCGGGGTGTTGGGCCTTACGACCCTGTAATGCGGCAATGGAACCTGGGCCGTGGGTATCATGACAGTTGTGACTGTATCATTGCAAGAACTTCCAGCCCCCCTGATTGAGGGCATCCCTGCCGGGGGGTCTGTGTAAAGTCATCTCCAGGGCAGCTTGTAACAGCGAGCGAGAGCTTGGAGATCAAGACTGTGAATTGGGAAAAAACGGTGAATCGAGCGGCGTGTAGCGTCGGACAGAACATTAGCACGGCGTCGTCAGAAAATCCAGTCCGTGAAGAACTTGTTTCAAGCAGAAAAGGGACATATTTATTTAATTATTTATTTGTTTTCTTTTTGGGTCACACCCGGTGATATCAGCTCAGGGGTTCCTCCTGGCTCTGCACCCAGGAATCACTCCTGGTGGTGCCAGGGGGCTGGGGGGACCCTATGGAATTCTGGGTCAGCATGCAAGGCAAAAACCCGACGCACTGTGCTATGACTCTAGCCTCTGTATTTGTTTTATCTAGAGGGTTTTTATTTTTGTTTTTGTTTTTGCTTTTGGGGCCACACCCGTCGGTGCTCAGGGCATCCTCCTGTCTCTGTGCTCAGGGGGCCCAATGGGACACCGGGGGATCGAACCTAGCTGGCTGTGTGCAAGGCAAGCGCCCTCCTTGCTAAACTAGATTGCTCTGGCCCCAAAGACATCTCTCTCGAGCTCAGCCACAAAGAGCTGTTGCAGAGGCCCTTGGCTTCGGGGGACCTTGACCCAGAGACAGCAGTGACACTGGGAGAGACCCCAAAAATGCCTATGGGTAGTTTGGGGCAGGGGACGTTGGGACCCCGTTATTTACTCTGTCTTGGTGCTGGGCCATACTAGCGACTCCCAGTTTGGGGTGTTGAGGGTCGCCCCTGGGGTGTTCAGGCGTCCTTAGAGCACTGAGGATGGAGCGTGAGGCACCTCCAGGCATGGGCTCAGCTCACGCCTTCCTTCATGCGACTCTGCGAAGTTACATTCGGGCAACCTGAGGCTGGATGCCCGTGGACCATCTGGCGGGCAGGTGGGCCTGTGGTCACACAGCAAGTTGCCTGGGGAAAGCCGGTGTTGGGTACAAAGTTCCTTTTTCCAGAAGTGTGGGCCCTGGGTCACCCTGGTCCTTCCCTTGGCCAGGGAAGCCCGCCTCTGTCTCCTGCAGCCCCCCTGCTCGTGGCTCTGTGCCAGGCCAGCGGGCGTCTCTGTTCTGGTTTTCCCTGTTGGTTCCTGGCTTCTTTGCCTGCTACCCCTTGTGCCACAGGCCGGTTCTCATTGGCCGCGGGCCCCCCAGGCCAGTGTTGGCTTCCGAGCACACACTTGGTGGGTTTGGGGCCACACCCGGCGGTGCTCAGGGCTGACTCCTGGCTCTGTGCTCAGGAGTTACTCCTGACAGGGCTTGGGGAACCCTATGGGACGCCCGGGGTTAAACCCAGGTTGGCCCCACGCCAGGCCAGTGCCCTCCCTGCTGTCCTGTGTCTGGCCAATAGTCGGGTGTTTTTGTTGGATACTTTTGAAAACGGTTAGAAATGATGGCTTCACACTCTTGAAAACTGATTGTTCTTTCGATTTGCGGTTCTTCCGGAAGACTGGCACCTTGATCCGTTACCCGTGCCAGCCTGCCAGCCTCAACCCTGCCCACTCACACGGGGGATTTGGGGAACTTCTTTTACCAGTTGAATCATTCATAATGTCCTACTTCATCGTTCTTTTTTCCCCTGGGGAACACCCTGTCAAAAATTTTTCCAAGTTACATATCTAATAATTTATTTTTGGGGGGGTTTGTTTTTGTTTTGGGGCCACACCCTGCCGTGCTCCGGGCTTACCTGGACACTCGGGACCAGGTGTGTTGCAATTGAACCCAGGTCAGCTGCGTGCCAGTCAGGGGCCTTCCCACTGTACTATCGACCCGGCTCCCTATTTATTCTTTTATTGATTTGTTTATTTTGCCTTTTTTGGGTCACACCCAGCGATGCTCAGGGGTTCCTCCTGGCTCTGCACTCAGGGATCTCGCCTGGCAGTGCTCAAGGGACCCTCTGGGATGCTGAGGATTTTGAATTCCGGTTGGGCAGTTGCAGGGCAAATGCCTTCCTCACTGGACTATCCCTCTGGCACCCCGAATAATTTTTTAAAAAGGCTGTGTGATGTTGTATGATGGCTGGCCTCAGGGGAATGCTGACTAGCTCCAAGTTTTACAGCTTAAGGGTAAGCATCCCTGGACATTTTGTTGTTGTTGCTTTTGAGGTGGTTGGGATTTTTTTTTTTTTTTTTTTTGGCGGCGGTCATACCTGGTGATGCTCAGGGATCACTCCTGGCAGGACTTCACGTCCCAGTGTGTCTCGAGAAGAGACACTGTCGCCTCTCCCAATGGCACCCTCGAGACCGTCTGCTGGCGGGTGCTGGTCGCACACGTGCATTGGTGAGGAACTGCCCAGTTGTTTGCCCGGTACTTGGTTGCATTTTTCATTCCCACCAGTGGTGGAGGAGCAGCCCTGCCCTGCACCCCGTTGGCATTTTCTGTTCCTGCAGAGGCTCAGCAGTAACATGGGGTAGTTCCAAGCTGTGTTTCTCCAACGGCTAGCGATGCAAAATGTATTTCCACTTGCTTCTACATGGACCTCTTCTTTGCTGTTTGTGGTTCTCTTTTTTTTTTTCTTTCCTTTTTCTTTTGAGTCACACTCGGCGATGCTCAAGGGGTTCCTCCTGGCTCTGCACTCAGGAATTAACTCCTGGCAGTGCTTAGGGGACCCTGTGGGATCGAACCTGGGTTGGCTGCATGCAAGGCAAATGCCCTCCCGGCTGCACTAACTCCGGTCACCCTTTGCTTATTTTCTAATGATCCCTGGTTTTAGAACTGTGGGATAAATTCTTTGTTTTTGTTTTTGTGTCACACCCAGCTGTGCTCGGGGATCACTCCTGGCGGGGCTGAAAGGTCATAGGGGATACTGGGGATCGAACCCCACATGCAAGGCAAGCTCCCTACCTGCTGGACTGTTGCTCTGACTCTAGCATAGATTTTTTTTTTTCTTTTTGGGTCACACCCGGCGATGCTCAGGGGTTACTCCTGGTTCATGCACTCAGGCACTACTCCTGACCGTGCTCAGGGGACCATATGGGATGCTGGGGATCGAACCCGGGTCGGGCCATGTGCAAGGCAAACGCCCTACCCGCTGTGCTAGCGTTCCAGCCCCAGATTTTTTTTTAATTGCTTTTTGGGTCACACTCAGCGATGGCCCCTAGAGCATAGATTCTTAGAAGGGTTTGAGGGGGTAAGTGCTGGGGCGACAGCCCTGAGGGTGGAATGCATGCTGGGCAAGCAGAAGGCCCAGGGTGTATCCTGGCACTGCTGGTCTCCTGGGGACCCAGAGGGGCCCCCAAGACTGCCAGAGTTCCACAGGGTGGGAGCCCAAAGGAGAAGTGGCACTTCCTGACCTCTCTGCAGTTCACATTCTGCTGCTCTCAGTTCTGTGAGCGGGCTTCAAGTTCCTTGCCCTAGACTGGGACCTCAAAACTGCATGATTTTTGGGGCTGGAGCGATAGCACAGCGGGTAGTGCATTTGCCTTGCACGCAGCCAACATGGCCGACACAGGTTCGATTCTCAGCATCCCATATGGTCCCCTGAGCACCACCAGGAGTAATTCCTGAGTGCATGAGCCAGGAGTAA
>JAOXYA010118795.1:0-10514 GCA_028565675.1 Sorex palustris
AAAGTCTCCAATGGAGACGTTACTGGGCCCGCTCGAGCAAATCGACGAACAACGGGAGGGCCTTTACCTTTACCTGAGGACCTTTGGAAGCTGACGCTTTCCCACTGAGTTACATCCCAGCCCCCCTCGTGTATTTAGAGGTCCTGAGATTGCAGCAGAGGAAAAAGGATTTGGTCTTCCTTTTCCTCAGGCCATGCCCCCAGGGGACTGTCGCAGTCAGGGAGATCTCCTCTCCCACAGGCTCCCCGGCTTTCCTCCAGGCCCACGTGCCCTGGCACCATGCTCCCCCTTTCAATGCCCCCTAGGTGAAGCTGGAGCTTCTGTCCACTTGGTAAGTACTGTGGCTTCTTGACCTACTGGCAAAGCCACTGATACTTTTTGGGTCAGGCACAGAAGAACAGGAAAGAAAACAAAAAACAAAAAGAAAATTAAGTTAAAAAAAAGAGAACGAAAGACAAAAGGAGATATTTTCTTTTACTAGATGTGAGGAACAAAGATTCCCAGGGAAGGAGTCTACAGCCGAGTCGATACACAGCCAGGCCCTGCACGCACCTCGGGCCCCCATGTCGCTGCCGGTCGCAGCCCCCGAGTCAGAGCCCGTCCACACTCCTCAGAGGGGCCAGCAGAAAACCGAGTATTTACTCCCTATATGGCACACTCCAGAGCGCGGCATGAACTGTTCCTATGTGACCCCACACCAAACTATTTTATTGTCCGAGAGACTGTGGGTCCGGGAGGCTGGTCCGTGCTCACTCCTCAGAGCTCTGCCTGCTGACGTAGTCCTGAAGAAGCGCCTGCACTTCCGCCCGCTGGCTCATCCTGGTGGCCTTGCCCTGAAAGCGGCCTTTCTTGCCCGCGCCTTTGCCTTCCAGGATCTCAGCCACCCTGGAAAGGAGAGAGACAACCGGGTCTAGGAGGGAAAATCTGGGGTCAGTCCTGACTCTTTCCTGGGGAATCCGGGAAAGGGAGGAGAAAAGCTGGTGGTTTCTAAGAACCCGTGTTAAAGACAGCTGGCAGGGGGTCAGAGTGATTGTACAGGGTTAAGGAGCTTGCCTTGCATGTGAGCTGCTGATACCAGTTTGATGCCTGATACCATAGATACCCCCCTCAAGGACCACCCTGAGCATAGAACCTGGAGTAAGCCCTGAGCACAGCAGGGTGTGGCCCCTCCCCCCAACACAACAATACTTGCATTAGAGTCCCAGATTGGATGCCCAGAGCCATGATCCCTGTACCTGCCAGGGCCAAGCCCAAAGCGCCAACCCAGGAATAGTCCCAAGCACCCCAGCTAAAAGTGTGTGACCATCATAGCTAGGCATGACCCCAGCCATTGCAATAACCATTACAAAGGAAGATGGGGGAGGAGAAAAATAAATGACGCTATTGTTTCCATTTGGGAGGGGGGGCGACATCTGGCAAGGGCTTACTCTTGGCTCTGTGCTCAGGGATCACTCCTGATAGGGCTTGGGGGACCCTACAGGGATGGTAAGGATGGAACCCAGGTTGGTCGCCTGCAAGGCAAGCATCCTGCCCACTGTGCTATCTCTCGGGTACCCCAAAATAACATTATTGGGCCTCGGAGACAGCTGAGATCATGGACGTGGCCTCTCCTTGGTAATGGGCCATCAGAGAAGTTGCCTGGCTCCCCCATCCAGGAAAGGGGTCCCTACAGATTACCTGGGTCCCAGGGTCTCCACGGCCTCTGCAGGCCCTGCCAGCAGGAAGAGCCCCGCACCTCTCTCCTCGCCCACGGTCAGGAACAGGAGGGTCCCCTAGGAGGTGACACAGGAGGAAAGCCCTATGCTGAAGGCTGCTGGCTCAGGCACTCTACATACACCCACACCCCACACTCTTTTCAGTCTCAAGAACAGATTCGCGTTCCCCTAAACCATGAGTTTCCTAAAGCAGCTCCTCCACTCTGCCCCCCCGCCCCCCAACAAGCCAAGAAACATTATGAATGGGACTTTTGGAACCTTCTTACACAAGAAGGAGGCAAAGACCGCTAATCCTAACCATACAAGGAACTTTTTATTTTATTTTATTTTATTTGGAGAGGGTCACACCTAGTGGTGCTCAGGGGTTACTCCTGGCTCTGCACTGAAGGATCACTCCTGGAGGTGCTCAAGGGACCATAACCAGTACTGGGAATCAAACCCGGGTCAGCTGTATGCAAGACAAGCACCCTACCCACTGTACTCTCTCCCCGTATTCTTATGTTTTTGGAGAGAGAGTGGTCCCAGATGGGATTGGGGGCCACCAGGACCACAGCCTAGAGTTTCAGACGCTGTCAGGACTATATTGGGAAGTTTTGAAGGAAACATGGCATAGTTCCAGGGATGAGCTCAAGTACTGAGCTTTATCTCCCCAGTCCCTGCCTCCAGCTTTGCTCATTCGGAACCTGAAACCTCAATACACATGGCTGTCTTCACGAGAGCCAGTCCACACTGCAAGGAAGAAACAGGAAGAAACAGGAAAAGGGCCCAGGGCAATAGTCCAGTGGGGAGGGCACTTGTCTTGCACTGGGTTCGATCCCTGGCATCCTATATAGTTCCCCAAGCACCACCAGAAGTGATTCCTGAGTGTAGAGTCAGGAGTAATCCCTGAGCATTGCTGGGTATGACCCAAAAACCAAACAAAGAGAAAAAAAGGCAGCAGGAAACGAGACACAGAGGGACCAAAGCAGGTGTCTGAAAGGGGCTTCTGAGGTCAGTGCCATCACTAAGCCTCAGGGATGAGGCCAGAGGCAAAGGCAAAGGGAATCACTTCCAGCAGGGCTCAGGGGGCCCATACGGGATGCTGGAGTTCAAACACGGGTTGGCCGCATACAAGGCAAACATTCTAAACTTCTTCCTTCCAGGGGCCTGGTGCGCCCCACAGTCCTAAAACCCGGCCCTTGGCATATAGAAACCAGGACTTCAGCCTGCGTGGTGCTCCAAAGCTGAGAAAAGGATCTGCAGAAAAGGCACGACCCCCAGGGGGCCACACCACAGACCTAGCTTCGTCTCTACACTGAGCTTGCTTCACCGGCAGATCTCAGGAAGTCATCCTGGGGACACGGGGATGGCTCACAGGGCCGGAGCACATGCTTGCCAAAGGAGGGGACTGGGCCCAATCCCCAGCACACACCAGAGGGAGGTCTCTGAGTACCAGGTGGAACCCCCAAAATTATATTAAAAAAAAAGCAGACTCAGATTGTTTTTTTTTAAATTATATTTAAAAAAAAAAGAGTGATAGTACAGTGGGGAAAGCGTTTGCCTTGCAAACAGGTTCAATTCCCAGTATCCCATATGGTTCCCCAAGTACCACCATGAGTATTTCCTGAGTGTAGAGCCAGGAGTAACCCCTGAGCACTGCTGCATGTGACCCAAAAAGCCAGAAAAAAAAAAAGAAACAATTTTCTAGTTGTGGTTTCAGCAAACCTAACCCCCTCACTTAGGTGTCCAGTACGGCGCGCGCTCCTCTTACCTCTGAGCCAATCTCGTTGGCAATGATATTCATGAACTCGGAATCACCCTCCTTCCTACGAGACAGATGGGAGACCCAGGGTGGCGTGGGAACAGGGAAGCTGCAGCGAGCCCGGCACTTCCAGAGGGATGCTGGTGTCCAACTACTGTCTCTGGGCAAATTCCCCAGGCCCTTAGCAGAGAGAGAGGCCAGCAGGGACGTGCCAGATACGACAGAGGGTGGGTGCTTGCCTTGCACCTGGCGACCCCAGGAGCACCACTGGTTGTGGACCCGCCCCGCCACCCCCTAGCAAGAGAACAATATCAAGGGCCAGCAGGGTCCCTTTGGGTCTCAGCAGTCAGCGGCTCCCGACAAGCAAGGAGCAGGAAGGGCAGCACTGGTGCTGTTAGTGAGGCTGTGGGACCAGAGGTGGAGCAACTGACACGTTTCTCGGGGGCCACATGGCCTTGGGCATACCAGCTGGCACTGTGCAGAGCGAGGCCCCTCTCACCTGTGCAGCATGACCACCCCGCCCCAGTCTGGGCTGCTCCTGAGGCTGCGAGCAGTGTGCACGGCCAGGTCCCGGAGCAGGCTCAGATTGTTCTGGAAGAGACATGGCAACTGAGTGGCCAGAGCCCCATGACTCCTCCCTGCTCCTCACCCTGACCAGCCACAGCCCAGGGAGGAGGGGTGGGCAGTCCACATCTGGAGGCCCCTCCAGGCGAGGTGTCTGCGCCCTTCCTTCCCGCCCTCCCCCACAGAGCGGTCACCTTCTGCAGGAGCTTGGTGGAGTTCTGCAGCTTCTGCACTGCATCCACATGCTCCTCAGGCCCACACCTGCAAGAGAAAGATCAGGGCGGCCGACCCAGGTTCAATTCCCAGCATCCCATACAGTCCTCCCGAGCACCGCCAGGAGTAATTCTTGCACTAGCCAGGAGTAACCCTTGTGCATCGCCAGGTATGACCCAAAAAGCAAAAAAAAAAAAAAAAAAGTGGTTCAGCCGCCTTATCAACAATTTCAATGAGAAAAAGCAACACAGGAGAAAGGGGAGAGGAGGAAAAATCACTAAGGGACCATGCTGACAAAAATGCTCAGCATCCCAAAGAAAGAGGCAATACAGTAAAGGCTAGACACGCTCCATGCAGAACACACCCAGGAAAGTCACCAGTTCCAGCAGCCAGCGGGTGTGAGACGAAGGGCTGGCTGTGCTGATTCTCTCAGTGTTAGGGTGCAAACTTCACAGGCCTGAGACCCTTGGTTTCAAAGCCAGCATCAAAATTAAAAACCAGAGCAGAGAGATAAGATAGTGGGTAAAGGCACTTGCTTTGCTCTCAGTTGGCCCAGGTTTGATTTCCGGCACCCTATACAGTCCCATATATGGAGCACAAAGTCAGGAGTAAGTGCTGAGCACCACCAGGTTTACCTCAACCCCCACCAGCTGCCAAAAATAATAATAATAAAACAAAGGGAAAACAACCACAAGGGAGGAATCCACTGAGGGCTGCAACGCACCCCCGGGGGGGAAGCAGCTCTTCCATCTCCCTGAGCAGTGAGGAAGCCAAACCCCTGGGGTTCAAGACGGGAAGAGGGACATACTTCAGCAGCCCGGTCAGCGCTTTCTCGGTCCCATGGCTTCTCTCCATCCACTTCAGAACGCGGTTCCCAGCCAGGAATACCAAGTTGGTCTTGTTCTTCTTCCCCTTCTCAATGCCCAGGATTTTAATGACCTACAAGGAGCCAAGTGGACAAGCAACGCTGTCACAGCAACGAAGCAATAAAGGAGTGATTTCACTTAGGGACACCTCAGCTGTCACCCTTGACCACTCCCAGCCCTGTCATATGCCCCCCTCCCCGGGCACCACCCCCATACCTGAAGGTCACTGAGATTGTTCACGTGGGTGCCACAGCACATGTTGGAGTCAACACTCTCGATGGTGACGACTCGGATGGGCCCAGCGTGGTCATCTGGTAAGCCCCGGCCCCTGACCTGGCAGGTTTAGAGAAGAGCTATCTGTATGCTGGCCCGGGGCCCTCAGGGGGGCCGTGCCCACGACCTCTCCCCCTGGTCTCTCTCTTACCTGCTCTACCTCCGGATCGTCCAGGCTGAGTTCCCGAACCGTCACCGGCAGCCGTGCTCTGATTTTCCCGTTGACGCTCTGCTCGATGGCAGAGACTTGCTCCGCGGTCACAGAGGGGCTGTCCAGCTCCACCACGCAGCGCTGCCGCCCTAACTCCCTATCAGGAGAGCAGTCACCGGGCACTGAAGGCAGCCAGCCCGGGAACACTGTCAGGTCCTGGGGTAGCCCCCAGCCCATGTGGAATCCTAGCATGGCCCACAGCACAGACATGGGAGCTTCTTATCCGGCTGTCTGTGAACTGTGAACGTTATAAACATCCAAAGGGCCCTTGGCAGAAAAAAGGTTCCCCACCCCTGACAGAAATGATCTTATTGGGTCAGAGAGATACACAGCGGGTAGGGGACCCGCCTTGCATGTGGCCGACCCAGGTTCGATCCCTGGCACCCCATAAGGTCCCCTCAGCAACACCAAAACTCAGATTCCTAAGTGCAGTCAGGAGTAAACCCTGAGCACCACCAGGTGTGACCCCCAAATAAAAAAAAAAAACGATCTTACTTTGGGCTGCGGTATCGAAGGCAGGGCGCTTGTCTTGAACACCGCCAACCCAGGTCTGGGTTCAACCCCTGAAACCCCATATACTTCACTCCCCGAGTCTGCCAGGAAGTGATCCCTGAGCACAGTAAGCCCTAAGCACTGCTAGCTGTGGCCCAAAAACCAAAAAAAAAAAAGTAATGGCCTTACTTAATCCTCACTCATAAGCTCTCAGAACAGGAGCTACTGTTTCCATTTTATAGTTGAGTGAGAAGGGAATGTGACCAAAACATGAGGGCACAGACTCTGGTCCCACATTCCACATTCGGGCTAAAACAAGAGTACAGCAGGTAGGGTGCTTCCTTTGCACTTGGGTGACCCAAGTTGGATCCCCACCACCTGAAAGATGGCCCCCTGATCGACCCCACGAGGGGTGATCCCTGAGCACAGAGCCAAGATTCAGGCCTAAGCCCTGAGAATAGTCCTAAGAAAAGTCAGGTGTGGTCCAAAAACAAACAACAAATTCCACATTCATCCACAGCAAGAACTCTTATCTCCTCCTCCTCTTGGTGCTTCCTCCTGACTCAGGGTTATCGGACCCCTCCCGTCACTCCCCACCTTGGAGCTGGTACTAGGGAAGCCTGTGCTTGGGTGTTCTGCGCCCCTACTCACCACGATGTTGTCTTCAGCCCAAACAGATTGTCAGCCACTGCGGTGATGAGATGCTGGCCTGGACAAGGGGAAGGGGCAGGAGGGGCTGAGAGGGTGGGACATGTCGCTCTGCCACCTTCTCAGAGACACAGCACAGTGGGGGTCTCAGAGGACTGCCAGGCACTATGTGGAGTAACTGGGGAGATGCTTAGATTCTTTTTCCTTTTCTGTTGTTAATGACATTTAAGGCTGATGAGACAGTATAGCAGGTAGGACACTTGCCTCGCATGCAGCAGACCGGTTCAACTCCCAGCACCCCTGCCCAAGCACCACCAGGAGTGATCCCTGAGTGCAGAGCTAGGAGTTAGCCCTGCGCATCACTTGGTGTGACCCAAAAAAGAAAAAGTCATTTTATATGCCAGATAACAGGATAGCGGGAAGGGCACTTTCCTTGCACGCAGCCAACCTGAGACTGACCCCAGTACCCCATATGGTCCCCCTAGCCCTGCTAGGAGTGATTCCCTAAGCACAGAGCCAGGAGTAAGCCCTGAGTGCTGTTGGGTGCAACCAAAATAAAAACCAGTAAGAAGTCACCTAATGCTTCTTTTATTTATCAGGGGAAAGGTGGTTTGGTGGGGTGAACCACACCTGGAGGTGCTCAGTGGCTACACCCAGTCCTGTGCTCTGGGGTCATTCAGGGCAATGCTGGTAGGGGAGGAAGGGGAAGCCACACCCAGTGCTGGGGCTCAAAATGGGGGTGGCCACACGCAAGGCCGAGTTCAATCCCTGGCACCTCATGTCTCACCCACACCCCAGCAAAGAACCTTAATTCCTACATGATTTCTAGTTCCTTTTTAATTCCATTTTGACATGCTGACTTTAAGAATCCCTGAGCCAGGAGCCTGATGACACAGGGCAGAGGTCTGGACTCACCAGCCACGCAAAGCAAGTAGAGTCATGAGTTCACGTCCCCAGTGTGGGCCAGGCAGATAGTACAGCGGGGAAGGCCCTTGTCCTACATGCAGTGGACCTGGGTTCAATCCTTTTATTTATTTATCTATTTATTTACTGTTACTGTGTCTGGCATATCGAATACATCACGGGGAGCTTGCCAGGTTCTGCCGTGTGGGCGAGATACTCTCGGTAGCTTATTTATTTATTTATTTATTTTTGGCTCACACCGGGCAATGCACAGGGGTTACTCTTGGCTCTGCACTAAAAAATCACTCCTGGCGGTGCTTGGGGTACGATATGGGATGCTGGGGATTGAACCCAGGTCAGTCATGTGCAAGGCAGATGCCCTACCCACAGTACTATCGCTCCAGCGCCCCCGGGTTCAATCCTTGCACCCCATATGGTCCCCCATGTCCTCCAGGAATGATTTCTAAGAGCCAGGAGTAGCCCTGGAGCACTGCTGGGTGTGGTCCCCCACCCCCACCACCTCCCCCTAAAATAAAGCAACTGATGAGCCAGTAATACTCAAATCCAAGTTGCTCCGACACATTTTTTTTTTGCTTGATACTTTTACTTTACTTGTTTATAGTTACTATTCTGCCTGAATCCAATCTGATTCTGTGTGTGTGTGTGTGTGTGTGTGTGTGTGTGTGTGTGTGAGATTTTATGTTTTGTTTTGAGGCCACAGCCAGTGCTCATGCTTACTCCTGGCTCTATGTTCAGGAGTCACTCCTGACAGGGTCAGGGGAGCATATGTGGCGCCAGGGATCAAACTCGGGCTGGTTGCAAGCAAGGCAAACACCTTACCCATTGCACTATCTCTCTAGCCCCCCACGCTGACTCTAAAAGGCAAACTCCTAACTACCCAAATCGCATTTCCAAGACAAGGCAATGGCTCCACCTACCTGAATGCTGCTGCATGTGGTCAAACCTCCGGTCCCAGTCCACCCGGACCTGGACCTCGCTCCCAGGGCTCAGGGGGGTCAGTGTGAAATGATCAGCCTGGGCACCCCGACGGGTCACTCTTAGCACATCAATGTTATCGATTGTACCACGGTCATCAGGCTGGGAAAGAAGTGAAGGAAATCAATGGGGCAGGCAGGGCGCACCCCAACTCCTAGATATAAAGACTGGGCAGGGAGGCTAGAAACATCGTATAGTGGACAGGGCACTTGCTTTTCACGTAGTTGACCCACTTTGATCCCTGGCATCCCATATGGTCCCCAAAGCACTGCCAGGAGTAATTCCTGAGTGCAGAGCCAGAAGTAACCCCTGAACATAACCCAGTGTGGCGAAAAAAAAAAAAGATTTTCACGACCCTTATATTCAGTTACACTATTCCATTTGGGCTGGCAAACACAGTTGGCAAGAAGCTAGGATCTACAACATGACATAATATGAAAAGGCACATTTTCCAGAAGGTGCTTGAGGGAAAGAAACCTAAGAGTCTTGGAGAAATCAGGGACGACTTCCTGAAAGAAGTGATGAGTACACTGAGACTTTCTACAGATTTTGGTTTCCATTTGAAGTTCTGGAAACCTCCCCTTTTAGGAAATCCACAGTTACCAGTGATGGATAGTGACACCTCGTCACTAGCAAGCTTACTGAACATGTTCTTTACTTAAGCACCTCCGTGGGGATCACCACAGCTTCTTGAATGAAGTCCACAGTCATAACAGTCTCCTTCATGGCCCTCTGACCCTGCCTACTGACCTCCCCTATGTCACCTAAATGGATCTTCCCCATCTAAATGGAATTAGTTGTAGTTAACTAGACTTCCTCGATGCTTTCAAGGCCTCCCAAACTTTCTTTGGGCCATTATTCCTGCTAGAAAGACTCTCTGGAGTGAGAGAGAGATAGAACAGGAGGCAGGGCACGTACCTTGCAGGTGGCCAACTGGGGTTTGATCCCCAGTACCCTATAGGGTCCCCCAGTCCACCAGGAGTGATCCCTGAGCCCAGAGTCACGAGTAAGCCCAGAGAACAACCCAGTGTGGGGCGTCCACCCTCCCAAAAAAACTCTCTCTGCTGTCCATCTTTGTGGTATTTCCTTTGCAAGTACACACTGGACCTAGTCCCTCCCAGTCAGCTGTGCTTCTGTGCCTCCTCCAGCTCACCTAACTCCAGAATTCGTTTCCAGCCCAGTCAAACACCATGATCCCTATCAGAGAGTTTGCACTAACCATTCACCCCTCCACCACCGGCACTGCTAGATTATTAGCAACCGCTCGCCCCTTCACTGCTGTTCCTTTTATTTTTGTTTTGCTTTGTCTTTTGCTTTTTGCAGTAGTCCTGAGATACTGGGGGCTACTTTTGGCTCAGTGCTTGGGGCCCCTCCCATGATGCTCTGGGGACTGCCATGCAAAGCAAGTGCTCCAGCCCACTGAGCGACCTAGGGAACCCTGCCCCTTCACTTCTTCTAGACGTTACTGAACTATCTTGACCCCCACCTCTGATAGCATCCTGCCACCATCGTCACCCCACCCCACCACCAGTCTTACTTTACTTTCTCAAGCTCATTCTACCTGTGCACGAGTTGTTTGTTTCATAGTTAGTAAACAACCCACAGACACAGGTACACTTGTCACACTCCCCCTACACACACACACACACACACACACACACACACACACCCTCTCTGTTGCCTGAATGAGTATGACAGATACGTTTTGCAAGTGTGTGCAGAGAAATATATGTTGCAAAAACAAAATGTGCTAAACAGCGGCTGGTACCTGTCCACCCCCCTCGGGGAAACACACACACACACACACACACACACACACACACCCTCTGTCGCCTGAACGAGTATGATAGATACGTTTTACACATACACACACACAAACGAGTATGATAGAT
>JAOXYA010118812.1:0-10514 GCA_028565675.1 Sorex palustris
ATTAAACAGAGTTTTCTGGAAAGACCTTGCACTATTTGTTTTAAAATAATTTTAAAAACAGTTCTATTTTTGATAACCACTGATACCACCTGAGCTTAGATATGTCACAAACCTTCTCCATCAAGGAAAGACTACATTGATCCATTGGCTTTAAAAGGCTCAGGAGGACAGTAAGAAAACCTGAAAAGGGATGAGTCTTGGCCCCTGTCGCATATTCAGCACCCTGATGGAGAGAGCCCTGACCACACTGGACTGCTTTGGCACTTATTTTCAGAGAATCATTTCTGCCTAGCCCCATGCTGAGCCATGGGTGAGGAGAGATGTAGCACATGCAGTTGTGAGGGACTTGGGGCACCATTTAATGTTGCAGAGAGAGGAAGAGAGGACCCAGTGAGGCAGTGCAGGGAGACAGGGCACTGAGGCTGAGTTTTCAATGACACCCACCAGGAGAGGGTTCTAGTGGGACACTGCAGTGAAAAAGGAGGTGGGAAGTACAGCCCCGGTTCTGGGAGGAGGACTCTGACCAGGGGTGCTGACTCTGAGGCCATGGATCAACTGAGTGGGAAACCAGCCACCCTGATGTGACTCAGGCCTTTCTGTCCCCAACCTTCTCCCATTATAGTTCTACCTGTCCCTCAACTCAGCCCCATAGCGATGTCATCTGAAGGTCCAAACAGAGGGCAACTTTCACCCACCTGTTGGAAGTACTTACAGGGGGAGCAGGTGAGAAGCTGGGTGCTGGGGGCCTCACAGTTTCACAAGACGTGGGGAAGACCTTTGGGTACTGCTAAGCCTCTGTCCGGTCAGTCCCCTTCAGACCAATCCCTGGCTAGTGTGCTGACTGCTAACAAACTCAGGGAGGGCTGGAAAAGTTTTGACAGAAGCATCTACAGAAAAGCTCTCAAGTGAGAGGGTGCCATGCCCAGCCGAAATACTGCCCATCCGGCTTATCAGTTAACCTTGAACAGAGAATAACTCTGTTGCTTTTTTTTATCCTAAAGATTGCAGGTTATTTAAAACAATCACTAACTCCCCAGGGCTTACTGGGGAGGTCCCACAGGCTCCCCACTCATCCAGCTTCCCTACAACTCCAGAACCCCACAGACACAGGTAAGTGAGCCACTGCTTTATGTTTTAAAATTAAATGCGAAGACTTTATGTCTGAGGACTGTTCTCAGCCAGAGACTTAAGCAGTCCACAGGGGGCTAGATGCCAGGGAGGCAATGAATGCCAGGCAGGGGGAGAAAGTTGATGCAGTGATTGCAGCCGTGGACAGCCCTACTGATCCCCCTTCATTCCATGAGAGGGAGTATTCCCCTCGAGAATGAAGAGATTGGGGTCTTCAGCCCCTCTGGCCTGCTGGGAGTCTGGAGTTTGCTGGACAGTCAGTTCTCAGGCAGGGATGCTGTCCCAGTGTCTGCCTGGCATCCCTGCCTGGGGGCACAAGACAGGTATGTTCCAGGCGAGGCTGTGACAGGACAAATGATGCAGTGCCTTGTCAGAGAGGTACGTGGGGCTGGCTCTGTACTGAGACCTTTCTCACGGTCAACAACTCATCCTCAGCTGCCTCTTGTGCTGGCACAGTCCCCGCTAGCACTGTCAGTGGCTGCCCAACCATTCAGGTGTTCCATTCGTTGTCTCTTTCAGCCAGTGGGTGTAAAGTGGCTACGTCAGACCTTCAAACTGGAAGCCAGCCAGCTGCACCCTTGCTTGATCCCTCCTGCCCAGTTGTACCCTTGCTGAACCCCTGCCCTGTCCTCTGTTCTCTGGGATAGAACCCCAGATCCCATGCTGAGGTCAACTTCCGCCCTATGGGCTAGGCATGCAGCCCACATGGTGCCCTTAGCAAGCCCAGCACACCCCTCTAAGGGGCTTTGCGCAGTCTGCCCCCTCCACTGGGGATGCTCAAGCCCACTTGCTCTGGCCTCTACTTAGCGCCCATCACCCAACTCAGGAAAACCCTAAAGACCACTCTTGTCTGTGCTGTGACTGCTGGGCTATTTCCAGCACCCCACTTGCGGCTATCTCCCTCACTATGAAGCAAACTCCAGGGACAACGGCTATTTGCTGCTGTGCTCTCTGTGCTAAGGGTCATCCCTAGTACACAGGAGCACCGATAGCACCTGGTGAACAATTGCACAAACACACACTCACGTGGGAAGCACAGTAGCTGGGAAAGGGCAAGACCAGGGCCTTGTGGGTAGTCCTGGGTCCCAGTGGCCATGTCTAACCTGAAACTGGTCATCCCCCCCACACTTCCCCCGCCCCCCACTCAGCCTAACATCCCTTTTCCTGGCTGTGCTTGGCTTGCATTGCCATGCCCGGCAAGGAGCCTCATAGAAACAGGCCCTGGACTCTGCCAGAAGGAGCACTAGGACAAAGTGTCCCCAGTTGGCAGGGCACTGATGTCATATATAGTAGGAAGTGCTTCCCGATAGTGGTGGTGGTGGTGGTGGTGATGGTGGTGACAGATCCCTAGGGCTATGGGAGCTCAGTGGCACTCCCAGTCTCTCCCTCCGGGTGAACTGAGATGGCCAGGAGCTGTGTGTGCCCCTCCCCCTCACACTGTGTAAACATTCCCAGAACTGCAAGAGCAAACACTCCGGCCTGGCAGCTGGATGAGGCCCCGCCCACCAAGCTGTTTTCCTCTGAGATCCTTCCTGAGCACTGCTATTTCGGGCCCTCGTGACAATAACGGATGGCTGGTGGAAGGGTATAAAAGCAGCTGCCAGGCCCCGTGCCTGGCCACACAGCTCAGGGCTGAGAGCTGCAGCACACTGTCCTCAGCGCTCAACCTCGAGACTTCCACCTTTCTGCGGAGCTTACTGGGGAGGTCCCACAGGCTCCCTGCTAATCCAGCTTCCCTACAACTCCAGAACCCCACAGACACAGGTAAGTGAGCCACTGATTTACGTTTTAAAATTAAATGCAAAGACTTTATGTCTGAGGGCTGTTCTCAGCCGGAGACTTAAGCAGTCCACAGGGAACTAGAAGCCAGGGAGGCAATGAATGCCAGGCAGGGGGAGAAAGTTGATGCAGTGATTGCAGCTGTGGAAGGGTTTGTATTCCTAATGGGGTCCACATGATGTTTCTTTCCATGTGTGGCTCTGAACGCCCTGTGAGCATTTGCAAGCCCATATAATGGATGAGTGAGTAGAGACTGAGAGAGGCGAGACTGCCAAAGTCCCAAGACCTGGAGGTGACAGAGAGTAGCTCTGAACCCAGATTTTCTGGTCCCAATCTATTGGACTGGGTTTGCTTATATGTATGCATTCTTAAGCACACATGTGTGAGGTGGGGTGGGTGGGGGCTTCAATATTAGCAGGAAGAGGCCAGGAGACCAAGCCTGTGCTGAAGGATAATTCAAAACCACTCTCAGGCACACAGTTCCCATGGGCAGTGTCCAGTGATGCAAAAACACAGAGGGATGCCAGGAAGATGCTGAGCCCCTGTATTCTTGCACCCACAGGGCACTACAGGGCACTACTTCTTTCCCGCAGACGGCCATGAGGTCCCGGCTTCTGCTTTCTGTGACCCACCTGCCCACCATTCGGGAGACCTCGGAGGAGCCACTCACCACAAGCTCTGGTCTGGAGCCCCCCGCCTCCCCCAGCCTGGATGACTACGTGCGATCCATCCGTCAGCTGGCGCAGCCCACCTCAATGCTGGAGGAGGCAGGAGCTCGGGCCCGACCCCGAAGATCCCTCCGGCGGCCAGTGGGTGGCCTCGAGAAGCGCTGCCCCACAGGGTCCCTCCAGGATATCACTGCCCATTTCAGTGGCCAGCAGCCCGCACCGCCCAGCGACTCCACCACAGACCCCCTAGTCTGGCTTTTTGGGGAGTCCCAGGAAAAGCAACCAAGTAGGAGGGAGTTGCTGAGAACTGGCCCTCTTGCTGACTCTTGGGGTCCTTGCAGACGGATGGACAGTGGCAAGGTGCGGGGAAGCCCCCGAGGGAGGCTCTTTGAGGCCAGGGCCCCTGAGAATTCTCTGGTAAGAGCGTCCAGGGACGGCCACCAGGACACCCGAGTTTCCAGGCTCCCTGGCCGGGTTCTGGCCTCCCCGTGTGGCTCTCAGCCCAATAGAACTCTATATTTGCACCTTCCTGTGATCCACGAACTCTGACCCCACCCCAATAAAGATTCTGTAAAGAGCATGTGGGTCTGTGTTGTCTCCTTGCCCGCCCTCCCAGAGGGAAGCATGGCCCTACAGGGGCTGCCTCTTTGGCAAGTCACAGAGATTCCTGACACTGAACAGTGCCCATGGCCTGCTTGTGTTGGGGGTTTAGTGCTCCCAGGAGCACTGCCCCATCCGTTCAGCCCAGCCTGTGGGCTATGCATTGAATGTCTCTGATCCTCAGAGTTCTCAGGGGTAAAATGGGAATAATCAACAGGACCAGCTGCGGAGGCTGTCTGACATGTAAATCAGCTACGCCTTGTCCCTCCCCACACTTTACAGGTGATGTGTGTCCTGGAGCTACTGTTACGTGTTACCTTTGGGGTAGGGACAAAGCTAGAGTCGGGGAGGGGGGGTGGTGGTTGGAGAATGGCAGGCTCAGGCCTCAGCAGTTCCAGAGTGTGGGTCCTCTCCTAAATCAGCCTTCTGGCTCCTACCCAGAGTTCATGTTCCCTGAGGTCCCAGAGAAAGCACAAGGTCTTAGCAAATGCACCTGCTGTGTTTGGGACGCCAGGGGGTATCTCAGGGCTGCCAACTTGCAAGTCCTGTGGTGTCATTGGGATCATTTTCCAACGCTGAGAGGCAAGAGAAAACTTGTTCTAGCTTGACCAGAGGAGCTTAAAAGTCCAGGACAGGTGGTCTCTACCCATCTCAGCCTGTCTCTGTGCTTCCAGGTGAATTCTCAGCTATGGGACCAAGATAAGAATCCTATACTGTCATCCTGTTCCCAGGAAATCACTGGGAATCCACCAGGTCAGGGCATTCCAGAGGAATTGTTGACAGGATTGTCCTCCTCAGAGAGCAGCTGTGACTTTAGAGAGTGAGGCCTGGGCAGTTGTCACCCTGTTTCCTTGCACTGACTGACTGACCCTGGGCAGGGCAGAAGAGACCGAGAGGAGGATGCAGTTGGGGCTACAGGTAGGCTTACTTGCCTGCTTCAGTTTCTTCTACCTCCTTATTTTGTGGGTTCTCTCTCTCTCTCTCTCTCTCTCTCTCTCTCTGTTTCTCCACCCATCTCTCCTCTCTCTCTTCTTTCTCTTAATTTGGGCGATGGGCTATTTTAATTGCTTTATCTACTGAACATGTTTATCTGTTCTCTTTTATGTCTATTTTATGAGGATATAGAATACAAAACATACATTGAAAAGTTTTCAGATAGGTGATTTACTCAGTTTTCCGATGTATGAAATGAGTACAGCAGCTGTCCACCCCATCCCGCAGGGGCTAAGAAAGCTGAACAGATAATCTTGGAAATGGAGTTAAAAGCACCAATACAAGCTTTGTAGCTATTAAAACCTACTAAGTGTGTGGTTAGCTCAACTCAAAGGCTCAACTCATAGGCTGTGGTTAAGATATGTGCCTTGGCTAAGACATGTGGGCAGCCTTTATCCAGCTTAGGAGGTGGTAGGAACAACTACCTAGTAGGTTCCTGGCTGGTGCTCTGGGCCCAGACTCAGGGCAGCAAAACTAGGGTCAAAGGATGCTGTTTGCATCCTCTGAAAGTGACCCTCTACCTTATACACACACACACACACACACACACACACACACACACACACACTCCCAATATACCAGGTAAGTGAAAAAAGGGTTGGGGTAAGAACTTCTGGTAAGAGTTTCAGGCTCCTGGTAGAAAAAGACCTCTCAATGGGAAGTCATTATAGTGTGGGGGACCCTAAAACAGTCTCATTCACTGTGGGGTCAAGGAAGGACACAACATTTCACCCAGAAAGTGTTGCGAAGAAGCATTTCAGGACATCCACAGACCAGACTGGCATCCCCCAGGAGCCAGAGCTCTATCAACTGCTCTTCACTCCTGCTTCCAGGAAGAAAGATGATGGTCAAAGTGGGGGAGTCCAGCCTTTCTGCCTCTAGAAAAACAAAGAGACCACAGGCTGGGTTTGCTTCCTGCACAACAGGCCTGGAACTGAGGAAGGAGACCACAGTCATCAGGGGAGTTTAAGCCCATGAAGCATCAGGCAGGGTGGGAGGTGAGCCTTTAGAGGTGTTCCACATATGGGGACAGAAGGTTATTTGAGTATCCTACTACTTCTCTCCCTCACAGTTTGTCAGCAGCATTTTAGTTATCAATTGGAATATCCAGGTGACCAACAAACCCGGTCAATCCCATTGCTAACTTTAACGGGCATATTGCTTCAAATTGTTCACACTTTTCATTGTGATACAAGCCAAAGGCAATGTTTACCACAAACTCAACTAGTGTCTTGGTCTCCTGAATGAGGGATTCTTTGATTTAGCCCTTAGAAACTGAAAGAAGGTCAGAGAAAAACACTCACTTGGGCCATGGTCCAGTGACAGCACTTCATCTCTCTAAGTTATATGGAGCCAGATGAGAGAATAGAGGAGAAAGTGCCACCAAACCACAGCAGGCACAGCTACTCTGGAGGAGATCCAGTGATAGCAGAGCGTGGGGTTCTCTTACAGAGCCTAACATGGTGGTCAAAGATTGGGGGCAAGCATGCTGAATATCTCTGCACACTGAAGGTATGTTTAGTTGGGTGATAAGAGTGACACACAACTCCCTGTGTCCCTAAAACCTGTTAGTTGACATTCAATAAGCCCTTCACAGATCCCAAAGCTTAATGCTGGCAGTGATAATGTTAGAAACTATTATACTGTGAGCCAAGTCCACGTAGCATCTTTCACTTACTGCAGCATCATCTTCCATAAGAGACACACACAGGGCCTGCATCTCTTTGGAAAATGGCAACTCCTAGGTAACAAAGCTCTGAGATTATAATAAATAAAACAGAAGCAAGTACCTAGGTGTGTCTTGCCCTGGATACCAATCAACCACAGCACTGAGAAACAGGGCAGTGGGTAGATCATGGAGGGACATATTGGCAAGGAACCAGCCATGGAGTTCAGCCTTTGAACTCCACGCCTCTCTGTAGACTGCCTTCATGCTGGTGACCACCACCAAAACAGGCATATTCCTCCGGGCTGGTCTTCCTTGACTGCTAAAATTGCAGCTACTTCATGAAAGGGACTATTTTGTTTTGGGGGACCACACTCAGCATGCTCAGGGGTTACTCCTAGCTCTCCATGCAGGAATCATTCCTGGCGGTGCTCAGGGAACCAAATGGGATGCTGAGAATTGAATCTGAGTAGACCAAGTGCAAGGCAAGCATTTACCGGTGGTGTTATTATCACTCAAGCCCCTGAAAGGTTGGACCAGAGGAGATAAAGTCAAATTCTCACAACTTCTTTAGAACAAGCAGAATGAAAGTAGCTGTGGTTTAATTTCCATGATACTGGGGTTTCTAGACTGTCTCTTTCCCTTTGTGGGGTACCCACTTCTCCATGTGGTCCCCCTTTCTCCATCACACACAAATATAGGACCAGGTTGGGGTCTTATTCCATATGAGTCATCCATTTTTCTAGTATTATTCCCCGTATAGCTGTTATTATAGAGGGGACTGTCTTGGAGAAATCCCAAAGTCTTCCAAGACTAAACTCAGACTAGCTGTTTGCTATTTTCAGAATCCCCCTTTGTTAAAAGACAATCTCTGATCTGAGGATGAGGAATTTGTAAGCAGGCAAAGAGGGGGGTGGGAATCTACCTTTCTAACCAATTCCTAGATATGGAATTTGCTGATCTTCGGGCTATTACACAGGTCTTAGATCAATCCCTGAATGGTGCAGAGTGAGCTGAAGAATAATCCTATGCACACTACAGGTCTACAGTTCAAGAACCTGATGTCTCGCTTATCTCCAAGATTCAAAATATTGGCACAGTGGATCTCAGAACTCCTCCCTACCATGCCCTTTGCTTGCATCTGCTGGCTAGTCAAACAACACCCAGCACAGGTCTGTATTCTGCCTGTCCTGGAGGTCATTTCGGCGCAACTCAAGTTAGATGAGAGACAATGAACTGAAAGTAGGATCACAATCCTGCTGGCAACAGAAAGGAGCTAGGTCAGAGTAAGCTGGTATCAGAGAGGTCTCTGCAGAAGAGAGGGCATAAACAGAGAATCCCAGGCCTGAGAGAGGGTAGGGAATAAGAAGTCAGGGTTATTCCCAAAACTGTGCAGAAGGGGTAGGTCAAGAAGAGCTGAAGGGTCATACTTATGCCACTCCAGGTCTTCAGAAGCCCGGCCCCACTTTGATCAGAGGCCAGCAGTCTCCTTCCAATGACACACCTGAGCTGGCTGCCAGAACCTCAGGCAGATGGATGGATGCTAGAAACTCTTCTCCCTGCCACTGACTTATGACCCCCAGCTGCCAAGAACACTGGGGCTTAGATTCTTGACTTAAACTCTAAAAGGATTGTGGCGGCTGGAATACTAACAGATGGAAGGTTTAGTTAACAGAGGCTTCCTCCTAGATTCAGTCTCTGTGGGCAGATCGGTACTGAACTGTGCATCTCTCACTCCACAGCAGAGGGGGCTCCTAGGACAGTTGCTGATGGGCTAGAGACAGTCAGGAGCCATTCTGATCTCAGTCTTGGAAAGTCCCCTAAAAAAAAACCCTTGTTGGGGTTATACTCTGAAACTGACTTTAAAATAAATGTAACTAGAGCCTGGTGGTGTCCAATCTACCAGCCAAAGTTCCCCAGTGAAAGGTCCAGAAGTTCTAGCGGTTGGCAAGACCAGGCTTCCACTCTATCTACCTCTGAGTGGCTCTTGGGTCTGCTGGAGGTTCCCTGGAGTCCAGATAGTAGCCACGAGCTGTGTCTGAGATATAGGCATGTTTTATTTACCCACATAAAAATTTGAGGTCTGAAGAATCCCACAGGAAATTCCTTATCTATCTTCTTTCAATATATCAGAAAAGCTCTGGCTTTACCGAGCCCACACTCCCGGATGGCGCAGTGGGTGTAAGCTGATGTGCAGCAGTCAGCCCCTCCTGCCTCTCAAGGTCAGGCCCCCTGGCCTGTGAACTCTCCTACATAGGCTGTCCTCTGATGTTTATTCTGACTGATAAGCACAGAAGCTGTTTTCCCTCTCCTTTGGTGCCCACAAACTCAAGTATGCCAGGGCCCTGTGCTGTGATCCTTATCTGTGTTGTGAGATGTGTGGAGGAAGGAATGAGCGAGGCAGTCTCTGAGTTCAAACAGCAATGCCCCAGCAATGCACTGAGACAACAGTCCTAGGTGAAGGAGGAGAGCCCACCAGGTCTTTTTCACCTGTGCTGAGACCTCTCAGGGATTTGCTTCCCTTCACCTGACCTGTAGGAACATCAGAGAAGAGATCCTGGTGGCTGGTAACCTGGTGCTCAGCTCAGCCAATGAGTGACAGGGTAACTATGTAATCCATTGTCTAATAACTGGAGACACTTCTGGGAGTGAAGGGGAAAGCCAGTGACTCTGGAGTAACAGTTCTAAATGAGGAGGATTTTTCAGCAAGCCCGGATCCATGAGGACCCTCTGAATCAAGAACAGAACTGGCCTCACCTCTCGGTGTCTCAGCTGGAAGCTTCTGCCCTCATGGTAGCAGTTGTAGGTTTTCAGCAGGCTTAAGAGCTCTGACCTAAAAGAAAGGTAAACACACACACACACATTACAGGAGTGCAATGGGACAGTGGGCAAGGCACCCACTCTCACTGACCTCAGTCACATCTGAAAAATGGGCCCGTTAATAACACATCAAAACAGGCACACAAAATCTGTTGAGAGAGCAAACCAACAGAGATGTACCCTTTAGTCTTCTAGATGGTTTTGCTTATCTGCCCTCCTGGAAGGGGTAGGGGTGAGGCCCCCAAAGGAAGTGAAACTCAGAATGGCACTCAAATTTCACAAATCTGTACACGGAGAGTATTTGCATATTCTCACTATTACAATAAAACTTTCCAACTTTACTTATGAGTCACTTCCTCTGGATAAATCCCCCAGATTGGAATATTCTGGCATTCGAATGACCTCATATTCCTTTCTACAGTGGCTTACGAGGACTGTTGCAGGGGTACCCTGAGGAGTGTCAGCCTCTTCCCCATCCTGAATTTCCAGATAAGGGGTGAAGATGAGAATGGAAGCAGGAAGATTCCAAAGGCCCTAGGGAGAGCACTGTGTATCAAATAAAGGGGCAGTCAGGGTTTGTGCATTGGCTGGGTGTGGCAGAAAGTTGAGGACCATTTCCTGCACCTGAGCTGAGCTCTGCAGGGCAGCATAGTCCAATAAGTAGGAAGTGGCACGCACACGTGCAGTTCCAGAGCTCCTAGTTGTCACATTACAAAGGAAAATCAAATAGGCAAACTTTGCTGTAGAAACATATTTTTAAAAGATATTATCTAGTATACCTAGGGGCTGGAGCGATAGCACAGCGGGTAGGGCGTTTGCCTTGCACGCAGCCAACATGGCCGACCCAAGTTCGATTCCTC
>JAOXYA010118821.1:0-10514 GCA_028565675.1 Sorex palustris
ATTACTCCTGGCGGTGCTCAGGGGACCATATGGGATGCTGGGAATCGAACCCGGGTCAGCCGCGTGCAAGGCAAATGTCCTACCCGCTGTGCTAGTACTCCAGCCCCCAGAAACAGTATTTTAAATAAACACTTATTAAGCACTGACTGCCAAATATGTCCCCCCAAATTTCAGTGTCTAGTGCTGTCTTTCACATGTAGCCTCTTTAAAATTCTGTTTTGTTTATTTTGGAGAGGATGTTTGCCACACACAGCGGGACACGGGGCTCACTCCTGAAACTGTGCTCAGAAAACAACCCTGGTGATGCTCAAGGAGCACATGTGGTGTTGGGGATTGAACAGGCGTGAGTTACATGCAAGGCAAGCACCTTATCTCCCGCACTACCTCTTTGGCCCGAAAAACTCTGTTTGCTTGAAAATGAGCTGCCTGCAGCGTGAAAATGAAGTAGAGACACTGCTGGAATGATGCACACCCTCATAGTCAAGTTTCAGCTCTTTCTGCGCAGCCCTGGGATTGCTCGTGGAGGGTCCTAATCTTCGTCCTGCACTCTGTTGCTTCCCTGCCCTTGGGAGCCTCTGGAGCACAGAACGCCTGTGATTCCAAACCGGTCTAGCTCAAATGCCTCTGAGTCAACCCTGCCAGCTTCCACAAGGCTTCTCTTCCCTGCACTTCCCTCCCAAGTTGCACTTGAAGCTCTGCTTTCTAGCAATTAGCATCATCACAGCTTCCTGTGTACGAATCCCATCTGTACTGTTTATGTTGTTTTGGGGTCACATGAGGTAGTGCTCAGGAAGCCCTCCTTGTGGTGCTAGGGGGACCATATGCAGAGCCAGGGATCAACGTGGGGCATGCCATTTGTAAATCAAGTGCCTTCACCCCCCCGTGCTACTTCTCTGGCCCACAGTGCCTTTGTTTACTGAGATTAGCAAGTCCCTGCAGTGCCTCTCAGAAAGTCTGTCTGGCAAGAATTGTGCTCAGATTGTTACACGTTAAGGTACTTAAGATCCTACGAAACTAGAATGGGAAATTAGAGTTGGTTTCTCAGAGGATCTGGCAACATCTGACCTTATGGCAGGCAAGTTGCTCCAGGAGACAGGGGCAAGAAAAAGCCACAATACAACATATACTCATCCTATATACACACTCAATGCCACCATCCTCCCCTGCACACACACACGCGCGCGTGCACACACACACACAGAGTCATGTACACCCTTACAAACATCACTGTCCCCTGTCACTGGGGGTTATCTTTTCTTCTGAGTTATTTTGTGGATTCGTAGGGAGTTGTCTAAATTTTGGGAGAAAATTTGAGTTTCCATATCTGCTCCATATTTCCTTCACTCCATGAAGTGAATTTATGCTAGTACTATATACGATTGGCTGGTTTTTATTAGCATAATTCAGATGGATCTCATATCATTTCGCACCTATCTGACCTCCCTGTCACTGAACTCAGAACTCAAGAAAGACACCCCACCACCGCCACCATGTAAGCTCATCTGCTGACCTCATTTCAGAGACTCAGATAAATCTCAAAAGAGATCATCTAGCAGCAAAACTTTCTGACACCTATTCCTGGCTAAGACTTCTGGGGCACTCTTGGAGGGGGGTGAGTCAGCTCCTGCTTAAACAAAGCCCTGGCAGCCGCTCCCCAAAGCCACTGCACAGCTAACAATTTAACGCCAGCTGGACTGCCCAGGTAAGAATTCTGGATTTTCTGGAGTGCACAGTGGGTGAATATCTCCAACATCTACAATACTGACATCACAGTAGCAGATGGATTGGATGTAACATAGAAACCAACCAAGCTCAACTAACAAAAACATGAACACAGATTAACATGCAACAACAGCTAATAAATCCTTAGACACTTAGTGTTCCCATGGTGAGATACAACATTTCTCACAGATTTCCCCCTATTGAAACTTTTTTTTGGATCATTCTGTTAGCCATTTAGGCATAACAAATAATACAAAATATTATATTTTTATAATATAGCATTATATTATAGTGGGCCAACTATGGGGGCAGGTTTGAGGAGTGGTTGGGGAAATGCAGACAATGGTGGAGAGAAGACGACAGTAGTGGGTGGGTGGGTGTTGGAATGCTGAATGCCAGTAGTAAGTCGTCACAAATAACTTTGTAAACCATGATGTTTAAATAAAGTGGGGGAGAAAAAGAACCCAGGATAGTTTCCTACACAAGCAGGAAACTGAAGCACAAGTTTGGCATTTCTCTAGAGTGTTCCGCCAACACACATAAACATACAAACAAAGGAATTCAGAGTTCAGTGAATTTTGAAGATAATAAAATTATCGCTGCTGAGATATTTGTATCTTCCAAACTTACTTGATCTACGTATCTCTTTATCTACCAACATAGTTCAGGACTAAAGCTTTGGGACACTGGTTTCTGGTTTCATTTTCATACTAATTGCCTTGGACAACATTCCCCTGGGTCAATTTCCTCATTTGTCGAATGGAAAGCAAACAAGAATCTCAGATCTGAGGTAGATAGAAGGCAGCCAACATGGAAATCTGAGCGGTGTTGGTGGTACAGAGGTGAGTTTAACTGCTACCCAACATGGATATATGATAGATGAGCTGTGTGATGTGATCGCCGTTAAGTCAGCCACTTAAAATGCCGTAACACCCATCTTCCTTATGAAACACAAAGAATACTTAATGGAAATGGCATTTTCTTTCTCTTCCCCAGCACAGTGCTCTCAGAACTGCTGCTCACAGAAGAGGATAGCAAGATAATGTAAAATGACAGGTCTGGAAGCCAAGATCAACGAAAGGCTGATTCCTAAGGTAATTTATTTTAATTAGGCCTGTCAGACATGCAATCATGAAAATGACTGCCATGAAGATTATACTCAGTTTCCTAGGAAGAGAAAGCACAGTGTTCCATGCAGGGGTAATAGGGGACCTCTGGGGTTGGTCAGGGGCACAACAAGTGGAGAGAAATGGAATTAGAGGCCTCGATACAGTTTCAGTGGGAAAGGCAAGGCAGAGAGCATCGTTGAACAAAATGAAGAAGAGCTCCCTTCACCACTGCAGCAGGATCTGACATGGGCTTTCCCTCCTTATGTGGCCCCTTATGGCAAAGGGCTGGCAGCACTGAGCCCATTGAAGGTGGAGCTCTGTGCTCTGAATCTGAGAACCATCCATCGCCAGGCCCCTCCTTTGCTCACAGCCCATCATCCAGATCCTCTTTCAATACAGGACCCATGACAGTGACTCTGTAACGCTGATGACACATATCTCAGAGACAGATGCAGCTTCAGAGAACCCCTGGACCTAAGGCCCTGTCCTTTGCAAGGGTGGCTAAATCTTTATCCTTCCATAGCACTCAGCCCAAATGAAGACAACTTTGAGGGACCATTCGAGATCCTGAGGATGAAAGTTAGATTTCTGGTACTGAATCTGCAACCTGGTTAAACTTCTCCCTTTCCTTCCTTCCTTTCATGGAAACTGATCCCCAAAGAAACTCTTCAAGAAAATGATGGCTGGAGGAATCAGCTGGGATGAGAGATGTGTGCTGAAAGTAGATAATGGACTAAACATGATGACCTCTCAGTGTCTTTACTGCAAACCATAATGCCCAAAAGTAGAGAGAGTATGGGGGATATTGTCTACCACTGATGTGGGGGGAGGGTGGGGAAGGGGTAAACTGGGGAGACTGTTGGTGGGGAATGTGCACTGGTGGAGGGATGGGTGTTTGATCATTGTGCAACCATAACCCAAAAACATGAAAGCTTGAAACTTTCTCACGGTGACTCAATAAAATTAAAAAAAAAAAGAAAAGAAACTCTTCAATATATATTCTGGATATTAAAATCCCTCTATTTCCTAGGGAACCTAATAAGTGATACCAATCTCTTACCAAGACCTTGTGAAATCCCCCCCATGGCCTCTCTGGAGTCCATTCTAAGTCTTTCTCACCAAGACCGTCTTTCTTGCATGGACAGAACCATGAAGTCTAGCTCCCAGACAGAACCTGACATTTAGCCTGGGACATCCATCAAATGCTTCCATGAACGCTGACCCTCCCCAGGAAAACTCCAGCGCTGCAATCTCTGAAGGGATCACAGTCAAGGAATCAGGGCCCCTATCCACTGTGCTCTCACACGAATTTGTTTTCCCAGCCAGCTAATTGTGTTCCGAGCGCTTGCAGAGACCTTGTTGAGGGACATCTCTGTAGTTGTACTCTGGATTGGAGAGAGGGGGGAGGTCTTGGAGCTCATGGCCCCCACTCTGACTCCTTCCCCCTCCCAAGCCCCTGGTCCCACATCTACAAAACAGCCTGAGACTTCTGTTTTGGGCTCTTCTCAGCAATGGGAGTCTCCCCATTTGCACTGATACCTGAGGGGAGAGAGAACTTTGGGGTGCTGGAACTTCCTTGTTCTCTCATACTACTGCAGCGAATAATTCAGGGTTTGGCTATTGCTTTCATATTGGTTTGTTTTAGTTGATTACTCCAACACCTGGTTTCTTAGCTCTCTATAAATCAGCTAAGCTCTTGATTAACTTATAATTGTCTTCCTTACATAAGAATAAAAATAATCTTGGGGCCAGGAAGATGCTGCATATGACAGAGCACATGACGTGCAAGTGTGATGTTCTCAGTTCTATATTAGGCACAACTAGGGCCCCTAGTTCTGTTGGACGTGGTCCTGGCGACCCCAAGCACTGAACCATCTGGCTCATACCATAGGGCCAAGCTTTGCCAGGAGAGGCCTCAAGTGCCCTGAGCCCTGCTGGGAGTCACCTCTATAAACATTTAAAATGAGGGGCTGGGGGCGATAGTACATTTGCCTTGCACGCGACCAACCCGGGTTCAATTCCCAGCATCCTATATGGTCCTCTGTGCACCACAAGGAGTAACTCCTTAGTGCAGAGCCAGGAGTAACCCCTGTCCATCACTGGGTGTGATCCAAAAAGCAAATATATATATATATATATATATTAAAAAGAATAAAAACAATTCTTAAAATGAAATTTACACCCAACATTTACAGAGGTGTATCACTGTCTGAGCCAAAGCCAGCTTTTAAAAACCATACAGGGCTTCCTTCTGCCAGGAGTTGTGAACATTTTGGTGAAGTGGAGGTGAGGTCACTATGCACATCAAAACCACAGGAGTCAACACAAGTGTCAGCATGTGACCCCAACTATAATACACAAATTTAAAGGTTTGCTAAGGAGGCTGGGTGGGGTGAGGGAGGAAACCCCGGTCATCTGTAAGGGGACACTGACACCGGCACTGGATTTGGAGTTGGAACACTGTATGCCTGAAACTCTGCCATTAATAGCTCTGTAAATCCCAGTGAATTAAAGCAAAACAAAACAAAAGTTTTAAGGAACTAATCCTACAAAATATATTCTGTAGCCATAATTGAAACATACTATAAGTCAATAAAAAAAGCATTTAAAAACTTCCTAAATATCTAGAAGTTAAATGCAATTCTAATTTATAGATGAGTAAGGAAGTCTCAAAGGAAATACAATATTGAATGAAAATAAAAACATAAATAAAATTTTGTGAGAAATGGCTAAAGAGAAGCTTAGAGAAAGATTTATAGGTTTAAGTTCTCCTACTAGAGAAGTCTCAAATCAATTGTCCACATTTAAGAAACTAGATGAAAACCGTGTGAAAGTTCTTCAAAAAAGAGAACTACACAAAATGACACAATGAGTCCACTTCTTGGTATCTCTTCCCCCACAACAAAATTGGTTTGAAAAATTCCATTCACATCTGTGTTTAGTGCAGCCTTGAGTTCAATAGCCAGGATATGGAACCAACCCAAATGTCCAATGACAGATGAACAAAGAATTTGTGGTATATGTACATAATGGAATATTATGCAGCTATAAGAAAAGATGAAACCTTGTAGTACACTGTGATGTGGATGGAACTAGAAGTCATCATGCTAAGTGGACTGAATCAGACGGAGGACAATTGTCAGATAAAATGGTTTCATTCATCTCTGGAATAAAGAGACAAGAGAGGTGGGGAGGGAGGGGGAGAGAGAGAGAAGGAAGGAAGGAGGGAGGGAGAGAAGGAGGGAAAGAGAGAGGGAGAGGCGGGGAGAGAGAGAGAGAGAGAGAGAGAGAGAGAGAGAGGAGAGAGAGAGAATGAGAACTGATCAATGGTAAATCCTTGGCCTTAAATTACAAAACTGATTTCCATCAGTAGGGGCTAGGAACAAAAGGTTTGGAGACAAGATTAGAGGTGATGAAGGGCAGTGGAAGAGGGTCTCTGATGGTTTGGTGGCAGTAGGGTGCAATTACTTTGTTACATCAACACCATAAACTTCGACACTGTTCTAACACTATTGCATCAGGGGGTCTCTGGGTTTCATTCGTGACAGGACTGGAGATAACAATCCCTAAGTATCTCTAGGTGTGGCCCCAAACAAAACCAACTAACCAGAGACAGAAAGCTGTAAAAGGGCTAGGGAGATAGTTCAATTAACCCCCAAGCCCCACTGGGCACAGTTAGGAAGGTGTGTCCCTGAGGTTAATTGAGCACTACTTAGGAAAGTCAAAAAGATAAACGAAAGAAAATTTTAAAAACAAAAAGAGCTGTGGATACAGCTACTCAGTAGAGCATTTGACTGGCATGTGTGAGGCCCTGGGTTCAAGCTCTAGCAAACTTCCCCTGCTAGTTCTGCCCCCTCAAAGACTGTCACTGTCACTGTCCTCCTGTTGTTCATTGATTTGCTCGAGCGGGCACCAGTAACGTCTCCATTGTGAGACTTGTTACTGTTTTTGGCATATCGAATTCATCACAGGTAGCTTGCCAGGCTTTGCTGTGTGGGCAGGATACTCTCGGTAGTTTGCTCTCCGAGAGGGGCGGAAAAATCCAACCCAGGTCGGCATGTGCAAGGCAAACGCCCTACCCACTATGCTATCCTCTGGCTCCCTCAAAGACATTAGGAAAAAAAACTAGAAAAAGAACAGAACAAACCTCAATAAAGCAGAAGATGGAACTCCCTCAAAGACATTAGAAAAAAAACTAGAAAAAGAACAGAACAAACTTCAATAAAGCAGAAGATGGAATAATGGAGATAAAAGAATAAATCAATACTATTTAAAATAAAAAGAAAACAGAAAAAGATCGATGATGTCAAGAGTTGTGTTTTTGTTTTTATTTTTGGCCCACACCCAGCAGTGCTCAGGGAACTCCTGGCTCTGTGCTGGGGTTTGTTGCTTACGGGACGATACAGGAGTCAAAATCAAGTCTTCTGCAAAGCAAGTCCTCCAGCCCACTGGGCTGTTCTTCCAGTCCCCAAAGTTGATTCTTTGCAATAATAAAATGGGTAAATCCCCAGATGTGCTGGAGTGATAGCACAGCGGGTAGGGTGTTTGCCTTGCATGCAGCTGGTCTGGGTTCAATTCCCAGCATGCCATATAGTCCCTTGAGCATCGCCAGAAGTAATTCCTGAGTGCATGAGCCAGGAGTAACTTCTGTGCATTGCCGAGTGTGACCCAAAAAGCAAAAAAAAATAAATAAATAAATCTAGTCAGACTGTCTGAAAATAAATCATAACAAAACAGATTCTGAATATATCAAAAGTATAGCAGGAAAATAATGTATCTTATGTCCTTTTATTCACCAACTTAGCTGAAAGGGATCAATTCATTAAAAAATACCAACACTCAAAGGTTTAGAAACCTGAATAATCTACTGTATTTATTTTACTTTATATTCTTATGTCTATTATTTTATCACTGTCACTGTCCTCCTGTTGTTCATCAATTTGCTCAAGCGGGCCCAGTAATGTCTCCATTTTGAGACTTATTGTTACTGTGTTTGGCATATCGAATGCATCATGGGTAGCTTGCCAGGCTTTGTCATGTGGGTGAGATACTCTCAATAGCTTGCCGGGCTCTCCAAAAAGGGCGGAAGAATCAAACCCAGCTCGGCTGGGCTAACTGCATGCAAGGCAAATGCCCTACCACTGTGCTATTGCTCCAGCCCTATTATTTTATACCTATTATTATTAAATGAACATAGTTAGAAAAAAATAACCTGTTAGCAACAGCAAAATCATTAGGCCTGGAGTGCTTGACTTTGAAATCTATGAACATTTTAGAAGAAATCCGCACATCTACACAATCGCCTTTGTGTCAGGAAGAACGGACAGGCACCGAGGACCAGCCCACCTTCCAGAGTTCTCCACCTGCTGGCATGATTCTCTGCTTCTGAGAGGCCATACTGTTCTCTCCTTTGAGGATTTCCTATTTAATAAACATTCTCCCATTTATGTCAGCCCGAGTGAAACCTTTCCTTTCTTCACTGGCCAGTGCATTTTGTGTCTGACAGTCTTGGTGCCACAACCTGCATGGGACCATTGGGTAGCAAGGAAGGAATTTGATTTTGATTCCTCTGGACAAACTCCCTCCCTTTCTGCGTCCCTCCTTACCTGTCTTCCTCCCCTCCCACCTTTTCTCCATGTCAAGTCTTAACTGGCAAGGCATGTGCTCCACCACTGAACCAAGACATGTCCCCAGCACCTCATTTGACTTTCTGACCAACTTCTTTTGGTTTGACAGTCTGACCATTTGGTAATATCTATCCATAAAGAGGTAAAGTGTTTCTAGAGACTCTGTCCTCAATGATCTTAAGCTCAAATAATTGAAGAATCCAATGCCAACTGGGGAGTAAGTACCGCGACTGGTGAGCCTTGTATTTTTGCATTTACACTCGGCCAATAGCAAACATTTCATAAGTTTCCCCATGCGTCTGAATTGTTTACATGTCTATAACTTAGAAATGACTTTCCCTCTGTACATGTATATAAGCTTCCTAACTCCAGATAGTATTACTAAATTAGACTATGAATCTTTTTAAAAAGCCCTGTCTTGATTGGCTTAGAAATAAGCAAGCACTGGGCCCCAACCGGGCCAATTTCACTAGGTAACTCCAGACAGGAGTGATAGCACAGTGGGGAGGGTGTTTGCCTTGAACACAGACAACCTGGGTTCGGTTCTTTCGCCCCTCTCAGAGACCCGGAGAGCCGGTAAGCTACCAAGAGTATCCTGCCCGCTCAGCAGAGCCTGGCAAGCTCCCCGTGGTGTATTCGATATGCCAAAAACAGTAACAACAAGTCTCACAACGGAGCCGTTAATTGATAAACAATGGGAGGATAGTGCTACAGTGCTATCCCAGATAGAGCAGGCGCAGTCTCCCTGCCTACTCCAGATGGAATCCCAGTAACCAAGAGCTTCCACAAGCAAGGCCCAGGTAGCAGGTTCCAGGACTGAATCTCCAGGCTACATGGTGGCAGAGGACCTGAGCTGCCCCTCTGGGTTCCTGCCCACCCAGTAGACTGGCTGTCACGCCCACAATTTGCTTCTGGGTGCCATCTTAGCGCACCAACAGCTCTGGCCCAGAGACTCCCAATTGAATCCCAAAATGGATAGTGCTGTACAGAGATGTCTCTGAACCCAACCAGTTACAATCTAAAAATTTACATCTATAATCGCGGCCGTATAAACTCTCATGATATTCAAAATGAGCAATGGAAAATAAATTATCTAGCGTCTGCCCCTGGCAGGTAGGCTTGAATGGTAGTGGGAAGTTTTGAGAAAAACACAATGCCCAAAATTAGAGAGACAGTACTGGGGAAATTGTCTGCCATAGAGGCAGGGTAAGGACTGGAATGTGGGTGATGGAAAAGGTACACTGTTGGAGGGATGGTTGTTCCATCATTGTATGGCTGAATCTCAAACATGAAAGCTTTGCAACTCTATCTCACCATGATAAAACTTTAAAAAAAGTAATGTGGAGTTCATGCCCAGTTCAATCAGCTTAATCAATGGCTGAACAAAGCAGTACTCCTACATTATTAAAAAAAAAAGAAATTAGCAAGCAGTTAAAATAAAGTGAATATTCCTAAATTTCCAGAAGGTGAGGAAATTGAATCTCAAATATTTTTAATAGAAAAAATAAAGAGTCTATTACAGAAACTAAGTCAGAAATGTTTTAAGTTTTCAAGCTCATATAATTGACAAGACTGCTTTAATATTTGGTTTAATAAAGAGTTACATCTTCTCTGTGTTAAATGTGTTGAAAATAGACATGTATATTTTAATTCTACTTAAAAGTTCTTCTTAATCATGTATAGGTTAGCTGATTGTATAGGCTAGCATTACCTCTACTAAATGTTTAGGATTATAAAAATAATGTATCTTTGTGTTTAATTAACTAAATTATCATTATTATGACAAATTTACAATAGTAAACATATTGGCTTGAAGATAAATTCCAAGACTTTTAGGTAATAAATTTGGGGTTAAATAAGAGTTATTCAACAAATACCTAGATTATTTCAATAATATCAAGTTCAGAATCATTGGTTACTAAATATAATTCAAGTGTATACAGTCTTGCTATTTACAAGATACAGGAAGGCTTAGAAATTGAGTCTGTTAATGAGACTTAAATATTGAGTCTATTAATGAACATGTTTCTTTTTTTTTTTTTTTTTTTTTTGTTTT
>JAOXYA010118835.1:0-10513 GCA_028565675.1 Sorex palustris
TAGTACCACTTGTATGTAAATTTCATGACTTCATCTTTTCTAACAGCTACATAGTACTCCATTGTGTAGATGTACCATAATTTATTATAATTTTATAATGTAATTCAACGATTTGCTCGAGTGGGCACCAGTAACTGACCCGGGTTCGATTCCTCTGTCCTTCTTGGAGAGCCCGGCAAGCTACCAAGAGTATCCTGCCCCCATAGCAGAGCCTGGCAAGCTCCCTGTGGCGTATTCAATATGCCAAAAACAGTATCAAGAAGTCTCACAATGGAGACGTTACTGGTGCCTGCCCGAGCAAAAATCGATGAACAATGGGAGGACAGTGCTTATAATGTAGTTCACAATAATGGATTACATTTAATATTTGAAGACGAATCTGGCTGCTGCCTTTATTGGTTCTGCCTCTACTCCCTTCCCTGGTCCCCCACTGCCCTCTCCCACTCTCCTATCTTTACCCTCCACGCAATGCTCTGGATCCACTGAGCAACTGTCCAGCCCGTCCCTACACTTCCTTTCTCTTCACCTGGTGAAACTGTGTCCCTGTGACCATGTCTGGTGTCATTTGCACCAGGTTCTGGGACTCTGCACCTCACGGTGCTCCTGGCTTTCGAAGCAGCTTCCTGCCCCACTTACCCAATAGCTCTGGACAGTGCTCTTGAGTCCACTTCCACCTTTTTCCCAATGCTCAGCCTTGACCCTCCTTAACTCACCTCTGCTTCCACTGGCTGCACTCAAACTATGCTCCTGAGTACCAATATATTCTCCCCTTGGCCCCTCTTTCTGGTTTATTACCAGTGAGTGTTGGATCCACGTGCCTCTTTGTATACTGATGTCCTCAGGGTTGCAGAAAAATCTCTTTGGTAAAACAGGGTTGTGAGTGAAAACAAGTTGGGGAGGCAGGCAGAGTTTCCCTCCTCTGATTGTGAAGTTTCACGCTGCCCCCCAATCCCCCCCCAACCCCCCCGCTTATATGGAGGATACGTCTCTCCCGGAGCCTCTTCAATGTCTGGAACTCAGAATCGTCCCAAGTCTGTCTCTGAACTCGGCTGTGCCATGCATTTGTTTATCATTAACTTAAAGTTTCCTCTATTTTGCCTTATCGTTTCCCCAGGGTTGTCACGAGGATGTTCCCAATGAAAGGAACTGTCTCGCGGTCTCCTCTGCGGCACTCAGATGGGAAGTCAGAGGCATTGGCCTGTGGAATCTTGACACTGCTGTTTCTGATTTGGGAATCTAGGGGATGGGAATGACAGGGATGATTTTCAAATAGTGACACTCTGTGCAGAACCCTGTAATGATGGCTCTGGCTTTGCACTAGGTCTTGGGGACCTGAAAGGAGTCAAGAATGGCCCAGACATTGAGCCTACAGGTCCCCTGACACGAGAGCCACATGTCAACAGTGCCTGCCATGCGGATTTTGCCACGTGATGGCAGGTTTGACATTGTTTCTGCTCCATTTTCCTTTGAAATCTTCATTCTGTGCATATCATTCCTAAATGCACAAGAGGAATATTTTGATGGCTTGTTTTGTTTGTTTGTTTTTGTTTGGGGGGGCCACACCTGGTGATGCTCAGGGGTCACTCCTGGCTCTGCACTCAGGAATCACTCTTGCCAGTGCTCAGGGGATCCTATGGGATGCCGGGGATCGAACCTGGCTGGGTCCGCCCTATGCAAGGCAGGTGCCCTTCCCATTGGACTATGGTTCCTGCATGTATTTGATGTTTTAAAATGATTTGCAGCTGGCTTAATAGACTAGTTTTTTTTTTCACACTTGCTATGTTCCTTGCATCAGAATCCCCCAGGGGGCTTCTCAGAACTCACCTTGCTGGGTCCACCCTGGCTTTTTGATGCTCTGGTGCATTTGCCCTGTGATGCCTCCTCTGGCAAACACTGATTCCACCTGCTGGTTGGGGACACGTTCAGAGGCGCACTGCTCTGAACTGTCTCTTCAGTGCTGAGAGATGAAACCATGCAAGCAGGGTTCTGGGCAGTGTTAGAACCCACAAACCACACAGTCCTCGCTCTGTGCTTCCTGTACTATGTCCTGGGCACAGCGTAGACCACTCTGGATCCCGGGATACCTGTGATTAATATCATGCTCACTGGTTAGCACATCTGTGGGACCATTCTTCATCCATCCGGGTGGAAGTGATGGATGACCCTCAACACGGGTCTTTGTCCGAGCACCCCTGGCAGATCACCAAACTGTCCTTCCAGTCCTAGGGCTCGCCAAATGGCCTCTTTCCTTGGCATACCCTAGCTGTGTACCTAGAGGTGATGACGGTTTTGAACCTGGAGGTACATGTTCCCCATCCCGCCAAAGGGCAACTGTTTTTCATGCTTTGCTTCCCGCGACATAGTCTTTCTGGAGTTCTGCTTTGTCAGGTCGGCCTCCACTCCTCCCTCCTCTGCCGTGGGCTTGGAGATCATGCTTGCATAAGTTCCTGTCATCTAGCATGCACCGCCCCTGCCCAGCACCACACATCTTACTTGTTCTCCCGTTAAATAATTTCTGCCCTCTGACCTCGGAATTAGATGAGTGTGAACTGGGATGCTTTGATGGGGCGCAGACCCCTGCTGTCAATTCTTTGGTCCAGTGTGTTTATATTAGGCTCTCAGCTATGCCTAAGGTCCCCTCATGCTTCATGTACCCCCGCACAGAAGAAGTGTTGGGGCTGGTGGGCTCACCCTGTCAGCCTTTCAGGACAAATCCAGGATCTCTGCCTTGCCACACAGGCTTGGCTATTTAAAGAGTCAAAACGCTCAAAATAGCTCACAGCAGTTTCCACCTTGAAGCCTTCAGGACAGCGCTCTGAAGGAGCCATCCATGCATCCTCAGAGCCAAAGAGGCACAGAGGAATAAATGGAAAAAAAATATATATATATAGTATATAGTAGCTATTTTAGTGGAGGTATCATGAAGTAAGCATCATACACAGCATTGGTTGTACTGGAAAGGAGAAATGATTCAAAGTATAAACATTTTTTCCCTAAGAGATTTATTAACCAACTTTAGTTATGCCTCCTATAATTTTTATTTATTTATTCATTTATTTATGGCTTTGGGGCCACACATTGGAGACGCTCAGGGATTATTTCAGGCTCTGTACTCAGGAATCACTCCGAACCAGTTGTTCTTCATTGACCTTCACGGGTGCCTGGACTCAGGGGAGTCAGGAGTTGTGAAACTTTTAGAGTCAAGTAAATTTAGACTGGGGGAGTGGGGGAGGTCTTAAACACGCTAGAGGTCATGTATACATCTAAGGGTTTTGACTCTTTCAAGTGGCCTCCAGGGGTTGTTTCTCCACCTAGTGAAGTCCTGGCTTCTGTGTCAAGGAAGAGGAAGAGGTGCTGGGACAAAAATCATAGCTTTTTAGCCTTTTGGGTCACAGTTTATGGATTTAAATCAGAGTTGGTTTCTCGAGTCTGTTCTCGGGGACTTCTGGGCTAGACACTGCTGTGATAAGGACGGGTCTGTGCCCTAACAGGGGCCTGGGAGGGGGCAGCCCTGTGGCTGGAGGAAACATCTGTGTCCACCTCACCCCACTGCCCCGCATTGCTGCAGGCCCTGTTGACAGTCCTGAGCACTAGTTGGAGAAGTCGTGCCCGGGGCTGACTTTAGCTGGGGAAAGAACTCCATTGCCATCATTGCCATGTTCCCCCCGAATGGGAAAGAGAGACCACCTCAGGGCAAAGGAAGATTCCAGAGCACATTTTTGAAATAATAACTTGGTAGGATTTTTTTTTTTCCTCCAGGGATGAGGGGTGGGGTGGAGATGGGCTTTATCAGTGCTTAGGAGATCCTGGGGCCTGTCTCAGCATTTCTTAGCTAACCAGGCCAGTAATTTGTATCTGAGGCCTGAGGTGCTGGGAACTCCTGGGCTGGCCTGACTGGGCATGCTCAGAGCCTTCGGGGCATTGTCCCCAGGGGTACTTGGTGGGGGGAGGGACATGTGGTGCTGGGGATTGAGAATGGGGTCAGCAGCTTGCAAAGTATGCACTGTAGCACTGTCCTCCTGTTGTTCATCGATTCGCTCGCGCGGGCATCAGTAACGTCTCCACTGTGAGACTTGTTGCTACTGTTTTTTGGCATATCAAATACGCCACAGGGAGCTTGCCAGGCTTTGCTATGAGGGTGGGATACTCTCGGTAGCTTGCCAGGCTCTCCAAGAGGAATCGAACCCAGGTCTGGCGCATGCAAAGCAAATGTCCTACCCACTGTGCTATCGCTCCAGCCCTTGCAAAGTATATGCACCTCAAACTCTTAGACCATCTCTCAGCCCTAAGATAAAAGGTTTCTAAACAGCTGAAAAACAATGTTATTTATCTTCATGGAGTGGGTTAGGACAAGCGTAACTAGCCCATTTCACCCATGCTGTTCTGGAATTGATTGCTGAGAGAGATGCTAATGGAGCCGGCTGGTTTTAGGGCCAAAGCTTTAAGCAAGTTCATTTATTGCTTCAACAGAGGGTTCAGTGATTAGTAGGACAAAGTACCGAGTTGGTGCTGATAGGGGTGGCACAGAAGCCTCCAGGACAGTTGTTCAGGAGAACCTTCTAGACGTGGCACTCATTTTGTTGGGGCAGTGCTCAGAGGCTAGTCCAGGTTCTGTGCTCAGGGGAAGTCCTGGGGTACCAAGTGATGCCAGAGATTAAACTGGGACCTCCCACAAGCAAAGTATGTGCTCAGCCCATTGAGCTCTCTCCAGCCCCTAGCTAACCCATTTTTAGTCTCTGCATCTTTATTTGCAGAGCTACTTCAGTTCCACAAGGCCTGCTACACGTCCAGTTTGTGGCTCTCTCTTCTAGGTCATTTCTAGGGCATGGCCCCTCACTGTCCTGACCTCACCCCTGCCATGCCCCTGAGCTCACCATTATGCTTGGAATTTTGTTTTCTCGAGGCTGGGGGTTGAACCCAAGGCCTCCTGCATGCACGGCAAGTAAGTGCTCTGCTGCTGTGCTATACATCCCTGGCCAGGTGACAGCAGGGGAAGAGAGGTGAAGACTAGGGGGTGAGAATCCTGGTGGGCTCTAGGGGATGTAGACAAAGAGGAAGGGGCACAGCCAGAGGGGTTGTGCTTTGTAGCTGTGGGGGAGTGTTTGGGTTTGATTCTGAGCTTAGGGAGAGTCACTGGGAGGGCCTAAATTCTGGGAGGAATCATAGATTTAGGTCTTGGAAAGACCTCTCTGGCTCCTCCAAAGGGAACTTTAGGATGGATTGCAGGAGAGATTGAGGAACAAGTGCCAGGAGCATCAGTGAGAGCCAGTGATGCTCGTACCCAGACAGCATAAGCCATTCTGTCGCAGAGGCTCTGGGATGGACCAGGTGCCCTGTAGGCTGTGATTTGGCTCCAAGGAGGGGGCGAATCACTGCTCGACAGTGACTGATAGTTGCCTCCTGAATTAAATATAGACTTTGGTCATGGGGGAACTGGAAAAAAGGTCACTGCTCTGCAGTTTCAAAAACATCTGAACGACATTCTCCCTTTTCCTGCTTCCTCTCTATCTTACCCAACCTGGACTCTATGGCCTAGATCTTTTCCTGCTTTCTCTCTACCTCACCTAACTGGACTCTATGGTTTAGATCTTTACCTGTTTCCTCTCTACCTTACCCAACCTGGACTCTATGGCCTAGATCTTTACTTGCTTCCTCTCTACCTCACCCAACCAGACTCTATGGCTTAGATCTTTTCCAGCTTCCTCTCTGCTTTACCCAGTTTGACTCTATGGCCTGGATCTTTGAGCTCAAATGCCTGTTTCTCTGTCTGAGCCAGAGCCAGGTCTCCCAGAACAGACATGGAACTTCCTCCATTGTATTCCACGTGTGCTCAGATTGACAACATTTCTGCCTCATTTCAACATGCTGTATGTTTCCGGGGTGACCCATTTTGACAAGAAAAGAAAATATTTCAGAAGGGCACCTGCATGTTTTTATTCTCCAAGGAAGAGGCTAACATCCAGCAAGACAGATGGCAACCAGGCATTTGAAGCTTTGAAGGCTCTTTGTTTCTCTGCATATCTCCTGGTCCCTCATTCAGCTGAGTCTCCTGGGTCAGGAGAGCACATGACAGAAGACCAAGGAAGGATCGTGTGTATCCAGCTGAGAATGTTACACAGGGATCAGAGCCTGGAGACTTGTCTGGTTCCTGCCGGGAGCTCGCTGCATGTTGGGGTCCAGGCAGTGATCCTCTGGGGTTTCACAGCCCCTGTAGCCAGCCCAGGACATTTGGCTTCTGACCTTGGAGTCTCCTTTCTGCATCCACCTGGTGGGATCCCGGTGGACAGCAATAGTGCCCTGGAAATTCCAACTCTAAGGCCCAGAGGCCAAGAATATCTGGTCTGGGATAGACAATGTCTAGATTGAGCCAACCCACGGGCAGGTCCTGGCTAGTAGCTGATTAACTAGTTTCCCCTACCACAGGATATTCAGTAATCCTGCACCATCCCAAGTCTGCCCCTCACTTCCTTTCCGCCCTCCCACTCACCTTCTCTGCTGGTTTCATCTCCTCGTACCCAGCCCACCGGCATGCCAGAGTATACTTTACGGTCTAGTTAGTTACCCCTGGCTTTTCTCTTTTTAGGTTCATGTTTCTCACATATTCAAAATCTTTATTAAAAAAGCTATAAAGCTCAGGAATGCAAAAGAATGATAGAGTAGTTAATTCCCTAGTCCGTTTTTTTCCTTGGAGCAAAAGTTTTTGGCGATTGGGTGAGAAAATGCTATTCTTCTAGACTATCTCAGGCACTGGGAGACTTTGGTATGTCCTCTGCTCCATGCCAGGGGGACTCCAAAGATCAATGTGACCATCCCAGGTAACCCAAATATTGCGAACGTGGACCAGCCTCTTAGACGGAAATTCTCCTAATCCAGATTCACTGTGCATAGAGGTTTAATTAATCATGTTTCTTCATCAAGGCTGATAGAATAACCCCAGGAAGGCTGTGGATAGCAGAGTACTGTGGTTCTTAAGAAGAAACTATTGATTTTAATAAATCTAGTTTAAAATTACATTTGTCAGTGAGACCAAACATTGATTTAAGAAGCCATTGAAAGTGATATTTTAAAAAAATTTTAGTCAGTGGTGCATGCCAAAGGATTTGTGAGTGAGGTAAGATTGACTTTAAGATGCTTGGTCAGGAAATCATGAAGCTTTGAGGTGCCTGGAAGGAATTCTGTGGACTTTGTAGGTGTTGAAGTAACGTGTCGCTCTTAGCATCTGCATTGAAGCATGTAAAAAGTGTAAAGAAAGTGATTGTCAAACTTTTTCTCTAAAAACCTTTGAAGTCCAAAAACCTGATACTCTGTCTGCTGGGAATACACACCTCTGAGCTAATTAGATTCTGACTCTTCCAGGATTTTTTTTTTCCTCTGAGGCGACAGTTCTAAGATCTTCCTATGTTGGGATTCAAGATTCTTTGTTCCTTAGACCAAAAGTTCCTAAACTTATTTGGCCTACTGCTTGCAAATTCACACAGGGGTCCGAGTGACAGACCTTATAGCTGCATCTCTTGTTTTGTTCAGGTTACACTGGAGAGCGTTGCCAATCCAAGATAGACTATTGCATCCTGGACCCCTGCAGAAATGGGGGAACATGCATCTCGGATCTTGGTGGATTCAGCTGCCAGTGCCCAGAAGGTAAGCACTTGCCTTTCCCAAATTCAGCCAGAAACTCGTTTGATCTGCTTTCCACTTTAGAAAAGACATCATCCAAAAGAGCTTTTTGATTTTGCTGCTTCCTGTACAGCAAGATAGATGGCCTTTTATTTTAGCTCAATGCTCAAAAAGCTTGAAAACTATGCTGGAAACTAGTAAACTAGTGATTCTGTGATTTGTACAGGAAAAAAAGTTAGTATAATTAACTGGGTGCTATTTTCCCCCAATGGTGGAATTTCACTTGTAATGACTTCTATTTTAATAAAAAGTACAAGTCAGAATTCACTTCATCCACACACAGAGGTGCATTGAATTTTGATACTGTTTGCACAAAAAAGTGTTCAAAATAAACTTCACCTGCTTTTGGTTTTATTTAATTTGGGGGAATCCCAGAAAATGCTCACAGGATCTAGAAGCTCTTCTCAGAAACTCATGCTCAAGGACTTCTGACCCCACCATGGCAATGCATAGGACACCCCAGTACCATCTCTCCATCCTGCTTTTTTCCCAAAATTTTATTTTATTAAAGGACCATGATTTATAAAGTTACTCATAGTTAGGGTTTTGACACACAATGTCCCATCACTAATTCTGTCACTGGTGTCAACTTCCCTCCATCAGTATTCCCAGATTCCCTTTCCTAACCCCCACTCCTTGTTTTTGCTTTTAAATCAATTTTTTAGCGTTATGGGTCACACCTGGTGGTGCTCAGGGGTCACTCCTGGCTCTGCTCTCAGGAAACACTCTGGGTGGTGCTCGGCGAACCATATGGGATGCCAGGGATCGAATCTGGGTCGGCTGCATGTATGGCAAATGCCCTACCCACTGTCCTATTGCTCTGGCCCTAAATCAATTTTTTAATGTTTGAGAAAATTCAGGTCATCTGGAAAGTCCCGACTTTGGTGCTCCTTTTATTTGAAACCCAGTTTTACACTTGAAGCAGTTTTACCCAAAGAAGCAGGCAGCAGCTAATCATAGCTGTTGAGCTGGTATTCAAGGAGTAATTCTGTACTTGGAGGAAGTTTTTGTTCTCGTGACTGCTTGGAGGGATGTTACGGAAGGGATTACTTTAAACCTTTCATGGCCTAAGAGGAACATGATATTAGAGTTTTTCTCCCCACTTAAAACCAGCATGTAAGCTCCTGATCCACCCTCATATGTAATTTTTTGCCCTGCTTCTCTACTCTTAGGTTTGATTGATCTTTGACTCTTCATTAAGATGTGTTTTGAAGTTTTTCTCCTTGGACTTATTCTATTTAGAACTTTTAAAGCTTCTGGAGTGAAAGTACAGTGGGAGTAGCATTTGCCTTATATTCAGTCAAATTGGGTTTGATCCCCAGTATCCTATTCTATTCCTAAGTCCCTGAGCCCTGGAGGACTAATTCCTGAGTGCAGAACCAGGAGCAATCCCTGAGTACCACTGGGTGTGGTCCCCAAACAAAACAAACAAACAAAACAACAAACAGCTTTCAGGATCTGAGTGTATGATTCAACCTTTACCTTGGAGATGTTCTTAGCTTCAATTCTCCCTCCAAAATGTAACGCCCTATTCTCTTTTCTTTGAGACCCTTATAATAGAGATATTTCTGTTCATGTCAAACCATCTCTGGTATTTTCTTCTTTTAACACTTTTATGTTTTTTTTTTAATTTTTTTGATCTTGGAATTCATCTTCTTCAAACAGTCAGATTTGTTTCCCAGCTTCCATTATTCTGATGTTTATTCACAACGGGCACTTCTGTCCTTTTTGACTATCGAGGTTTAGTCAATCAGGGTGTTATTCATTACTAAATAATTAGTAAATTTTTCATGACTAAAATTCTGATTCTAAGCACATCGAGTCTCTGTCCAGATTTCTGATAGTTCTACTGGGGACAGAACGTGTGCATGTTAGTCATATATGAGAAGAGGGGGGATGGGGAGTTCACAACCCTTATTCTGCTCTCTGATTCTCTATTTTAACTAGCTCTTCTCTCTCTCTCTCTTGCTCTCTCACGCTCTCGCTCTCTGTCTCTCTCTCTCTTCCTCCCTCCCTCTCCTTTCTTCTGAAAACACCTATCATACCTGGCAGTAAGCACTCACCCAGGCTTCTCCACCCAACTCTGTGGCTAGAACAGCCAAAAGTGAGAGGCAGGGCTAACCAAAGGAGTGACGTGGTGGCTTTGCTTTGTCACCTTATTGCTCATGAGGTCACACTCAGTTCCTCCTGGGAGTCTCTCAACAGTGATGTATGAGCAGTTTGGTTCCCAGTTTACACTTATACATTAGAAACCATATTCAAGTTATAAGAGGACAAAAAGGCGTATTCTAAACCTAATCAATCTAGCCACACAACATTGTGCCATTCTGTCTCTTCTCTAATCTCACGAAGCAAATTCCACACTACGGTGTGCTTTGGTGGAAATACTCCACAATATACTCTGTTCTAATAAGTAAATCATAATAGCATGATTTTATCAGAAGTAAAATCAAATAAGTGCTAAGTTCCATTTGGTTATCATTTAATATGCTCTATATATACATATTATTCCAAATTACATATTTGTTTTAGACAATTTCTGTACTTTGCATTGATATGCGTGCCACTTGTAATAGGTGTATTTTTTTTCTTTTGACAGTGTGTGGTGAAGTTTTCAAAACAAAGTTACTTGGATATTATCGACTTGACATAATTTCAACACTTTCTTGTGCTTGTTTTGTAACAGAAAAGGGAAAAATGCCAAGATAACTGAGTGAAGGGGACCCAGATTAACAGACATTGTCATCAGTGATCATCGGGCTCACTCTCACTTGGCAGCTGACTCAGGATCTGAAGAGGAGAAATCAAAAACAAGTTTGTGGTACTAGAACTTGCTGGG
>JAOXYA010118855.1:0-10513 GCA_028565675.1 Sorex palustris
GTGGGCAGGTTACATTCGGTAGCCTGCCAGTTTGTCCAAAGTAGGAATGAGATAATAAGATGTCATAATAAGATGTCTCTGAGTCTTGACCCGTTGATGGGATTACACGGCGCCAGGGGGCCAATTGGTGGGTGTGACCCCTGGCCTACTGGAATTTGGAGGATCTGGGTGGAGGATGCTCGGCCCCTATCCGAGTAGGCTTGGAGATCTCGGCCCCGGAACCCGCGTGGCTTTGTCCCTCTGCCAGTACTTGCATGTGTCCGGAGAGTGGTCTCAGCATGGTGGTGGCTGGTCCTGGAGGTCTTCGGCTGCAGGAGCCCTGGTCTGGGCGGGGAGGAAAGCTCAACCTGCTCCCCTCCAAGGGGCCCCGGCGAGGGCAGCCAGGCACGGGGGCAGGAGACTGCACTGTTCTCTTCCGGGAGCTGGAAGTTACCAGTACATCATAAAAGCGAAATACATCTCTAGCCCCAGCAATGTTCCAGTCAAAAATGAAAGTATGCACCAAGACATTGAGAAGGGTGAGTCTAAGGTCTTAAGCAGATTGTTCTACCCAATTTTTGGACCATAAAATGCTAGGCTTGAGATCTGGTGGGTGCAGCATAAAATAGAACAGAGTGCGTGGGGGTAATGCTGTCATACTACATAAAAACAACAGGTGGCAGGAGGGATACTGGGAATATCAGTAGTGGAGAATGGACATGGGTGGAAAGATGGGCACCTGGATATTGTATGACTGACACATAATCATGGAAGTTTGTAAGTCTGTAACTGTATGTCAGGGTGATTCATTAGAATTTTTTTTAAAGATTATAAAAAATCAACCATAAAAAGCTAAGTATGGGATGTTTATTTTTAAGCAAAATTTTCAAATGGGTATTTTTTTCAAATGGGTATTTTTTTGGGGGGGGCTTTGTAGGGGAGAAGGTGATCAACAGTTTTACTTGACAGTTCTTTGTTTACATTCACATGGGGAGTGTTCTGTCTTTAGGAAGGAATTTTAAATTGAGCTCAACGCCTTCATCCTGGATATTATCCCGTAGCACTGTCTTCTGAAGATAGTAACAGAAAGCTTTCAAAGAAATTAAAGTGGAAAATGGTGTACTAAATATAATCATCTTTAAAATTTTAAGTCCCCTGATGAACATTGAAAGTCAACAGCTCAGTGATAAAATAATAAGATCAATGAAGTTTTGAATTTGTGTCCTTAGGTCTCTCTCCACATGTAGAAAAAATCCACATCAATTTTTTACATGCATCTTGTACACATAGTTTTTATATATTGATATATAATTCAGAATACCAAATATTTTAATAATGTAGTCATTGTCTCCAAGTACAACAAAATTTAAGATAAAAACAAAGTTGCCACCCTTCAAAATGTTAACATCGGTGGTTAAGATAAGAAAACACAAGCAGATTCAGTTGTTTACAAATATAAAAATACTTTTTACAAAGTAGCAAGGTAGTCATGTGTCTGATAAATTGTAAGGAGAGCTGGCGGCAGTGAAACACACAGTCCCTCTCACTCTGATTCTAATGTTTCCTCCTAAAGGATTGTAGCAATGTTTATTTTAAAAGGTACAGGAAGCAAATGAAAGAAGTTAGCTAGAGACAGAATTTTTTTCTTTTTTATTGAATCACCATGAGATGCAGTAACAAAACTTTTGTGTTTGAGTTTCAGACATACAATGACCGAACCCATCCCTCCACCAGTGAACATCTTCTACCATCAACGTCCCCGGTATCCCTCCCATCCCAGCCCCCCCCCCGCCTTTATGGCAGACAATTTTCCACATTCTCTCTCTCTCTCTCTCTCTCTCTCCTTTTGGGCATTATGGTTTGCAATAAAGATACTAAGAAGCTATCAAGTTTGGGTTTTTTTTTTATCTACTTTCAGCACACATCTCCCATCCCCATAGATCCCTCCAACCATCATTGACTTAGTGATCCCTTCTATATTCCAGCTGCCTTCTCCCTCAGCTCATGAGGCAGGCTTCCAACTATAGAGCAATATTCCTGGCCCTTGTCTCTATTGTCCTTGGGTGTCAGTCTGACATTATGCTATTTTATAATCCACAAATGAGTGCAGTCATTCTATGCCTGTCAAAGTGTTTATTAAGAGAAAGAGAAGACAGCAAGAAGACTTTCAAAGCATCAGGCATGAGAGTGCCTATAAGGGAAACACCAAAGCTATGTTTCACACCTTTTTATGGTTTCAGACTTCTTCCATCTTTCCTTTTACCTCCTCCTAAACAAATACTTAGGATCTGTAGTGCTGTCTGTACTTGGTCACTTTCCTGGGCTGCAATGGTAACTATAAACTGACATGGCATCAGTGGATATGGTCTTGATAGGTTAAAATATCATAAAGATTATATAATAGCTAGAGATCTCTCAGCAGTCATCTAGGGCTGATCTACACTTGCTCTCCCTGACTGTAGCTGTGGAAGGAAACTTTTCAGCATATCATAAAATGTAGTTGATATTTACTATCACAATTTAATACAGGTGCCTGACTTGGAGACTCACTGTCAGGTAGTCTATTAATATTGCTTGTACTTCTCTGTCTTATCTTGATGCTCTCATGATCTCACATATAGCATGTTATTTACCTCCCTAACATGTTTCCATTCTGACTTGGAGGGGGCAATACTCATACCTGGAAGTGCTCATGACTTACTTCTGGTTCTGCACTCAGGGATCACTCCTTGCAGGGTTTGGTGAACTATATGTGGCGCTAAGGATCAAACCTGAGTCTATCATGTAAAAGGTAAGTCCCCAATGCACTGTGCTATTGTTCTATCTCTGTTCTATTTTTTAAAGCAGTTCTACAAATAGTTGTGACAAAACTAACAATAATACTAATAAAAGACCCTTAATGAGTTAGAGACAAGAAGATGTGCTGCCCAGATCTCTCACAGAGCACACACCTCTGACTGACAGTGCCTCAGAGCCAGCCTCTCTTTCAGAGGGTCACCTGTTGTACCCTTCTGGGAACGATAAACATGTATGCGTAAGAAAATGGTACAATACCAGAAGAATCACTGGAAGAATTAGTGGCATAAGAAGTTCAAAAAGACATACCATTTTCCAAGAAAAAAGAAACACATCGTGATAGAGTAAATAGTGCAATTTAAAAACAAATGATGACACATGAAACCTATAATTGCTTCATCACACCTGTTATGTCAGCTTCAGTTACACCTGTTAAGTTTGTAGGAACAAAAATGAATTCATCTGTAGACCAGAGCTTATGGTAAGGAAGAATATTAAAGTCTTGACTTAGAGACATAGGAATGATGTCACTGTCACTGTCCTCCCGTTGTTCATCGATTGGCTCGAGTGGGCCCAGTAAAGTCTCCATCGTGAGACTTGTTGTTACTGTGTTGGGCATATTGCATACACAGGTAGCTTGCCAGGCCCCAGAGGGGGCAGAGGAATCGAACCTGGCTCAGCCGGGGGCCGGCTGCTTGCAAGGCAAATTCCCTACCACTGTGCTATTGCTCCAGCCAATAACGATAAATCTCCTAACCTAATTGAGGGCATTGCAACGAGGCTTAAACAGCAGATACAGAAAGTCAAGATTTTTGTTGACATTATTTGTTTAGAGGCAAAACAGCTTCATGGTCAAATAGTTTCATGGGTTACCACTCAAACTGTCCCTTCAATGGAAATTAAAACTTGATGACTAAAATCTATGTGATCGTCCTAATAAATCATAACACTGGCACAGTATTGCAAAGTCAAGTCTGAGAACAAAGCAAAAACTGGATCCCCAAGAAAGAATACCCTAAAACTACAGAGCATAGGAGCCAGGAATGCTTGCTTGCCTGTGTGAGACCTTGAATTTGATTCTCAAAATCAAAATTAAACAAAAATTTAAAAATAAAAACATTATTTGTCAGGTAATAATCCCACTAAGCTTTTCTCAAATCAGACTGATGACTACACAACGAGTAAGTGTATTAATAAAATAATTTATTGGACACAATATCTGAATAAACAGTTTTACCTGAGGACCCAAAGAGTCTTAATAGGCTATTGTTAAAATGGGAAGCATCTGAGGGGTAAGTAATAAATGGAGTCTTGTGCAAAGTCTGACTTGCAGTTTTCGATCTGAATCTGTGTGTATTTCTCTCATCTCTGAATGTATGACTGGGATGGACATGCTAGTCAATGAAGTAACTGCCACATTGTGGCCTTTGTGGAATAAGAGTTATTATAGGATATAAGGTCAAGAAACTTCACAGTAAGGTCAAGAAGAAGTCTCTGACACACATTTTGTTTTGAATACCCAGCCAAGATGGTAAAATTTTTTAAATTCCACATAAGAGAGAATTAGAAGATGAATATCACTATTGAAATTTTCTAGATGAAGGGACAATTAATTTTCTATCATCACTGTCACTGTCTTCCCATTGTTCATTGATTTGCTCAAGTGGGCCCAGTAAGATTGTGAGACTTATTACTGTGTTTGGCGTATTGAATATGTCACGGGTAGCTTGCTAGGCTTTGTTGTGTGGGCGAGATACTCTTGGTAGCTTGCTGGGCTCTCTGAGAGGGGCGGAGGAATCAAATTTCTATCAGATTTTTCTAATTCATTAGTCTAGCCTCTGAAAACTAGGATGAATGTTGGAGGAGACAGAATATTACAAATCCCATCAAATTGAAATTTTCATTCAATTGCTACACAAAGTGCAGTCTATTTACTAGTACAGTTTAATATGTCTTCAAATAAGTGTTACATAGCAGTAATTTGTCAAATATATTATTTTAATCTTAACCAAGACTGGAGTGATAGCACAGTGGTAGGGCGTTTGCCTTGCATACAGCCAACATGGCTGACCCGAGTTCAATTCCTCCGACCCTCTCGGAGAGCCCGGCAAGCTACCAAGAGTATCTCGCCCACACGGCAAAGCCTGGCAAGCTACTGGTGATGTATTCGATATGCCAAACACAGTAACAGCAAATCTCACAATGGAAATGTTACTGGGCCCACTCTAGCAAATCGACAATGGGAGGACAGTGACAGCGAATCTTAACCAGAAAGTAATATCAGAAAAATTTTTTGGATCATGCAAAACCATTTATTAACAGTTTTACTCAAAGATAACTCTTCTTCCCTCGGTTCAAACAAAATCCAAATAAAATTCGGTTTTCTAAACATCCTACTAAATTTTGAATTGATTCATTTTATCAATGACAGTATCATTATAGGGGCCATTGAGCAAAACAGTGGATAACATGCTATTGCAAGTAATATAATTTTTCACCGCTGGTGGATATTGGCTCTAGGAAAATTCAGAAGCCTAACATTTATAAAATGATTAGGGGTTCAATGATTGAAATCACTTGTATAATTTGTCATCCCATTGCTCATCTATTTGCTTGAGCGGGCACCAGTAACATCTCTTTTTGTCCCTGATGCATGCTAGTGTAGCCCAATGGCATCTACTCGCTCCTGGAACATGAAGAGCCTCAAACTGTTCATTCAGGGTCTTGACAAAGAAGTCTGATCATCTCATAGGCTGACGGCCAGGCATTCTTTTGATGTCCTGTGGAATCCAGATAATGATTGAAATATGCTGATAAATTCCCTCCAGATTAATTAATATTGCACCTCCTATTTACAAAAAAAGTGACAAAAAGAAAGAATTATCCCTAATGAACTATGTTCTACATACAGAAAAGCAAATTTTGTTACTTATAAAGTAATTTATTATGAACCCACACCAGACATCATTTCCTCTAAGCCTTGGTTTCCTCAAAGTCCTTGCCATAGCAATTAGGAAAGAAAGACATGTTAAGGGCTCTGTATTAGAAAAGAAATCAAGCTATTACAATTTTCAGATATAATGTAATGGTATGATATTATACATAGAAAACCCTAAAGTATCTACAGAAAATGCTCCCAAAAAACAATAAACTCATATAGTAAAGTGTCATGCTATCAAAATCCATGATATTTCTACTTGCAAAGAATCGAATAGAGAGATTTTTTTAAATCCCATTCATTATTTTATCTAAAAAAATATCAAGTACCTTGAAATCAGCTTAATAAAAGGTGAAAAGATTTTTACAAGGAAACCCATAAATAACTACCAAAAGAAATAAAAGAAGACACAAGGAAATGAAAACATATACCTTATGAATCAGAAGGATCAACACTATCAAAATAACAACTGCACCCTAAGAACTATACAGATTCAATGAGGTTACTGAAACATACAATCTTAAGAATCCTAGGAAAATCCGAGAAAAGCAATCATATACATATATAAAAATGTAGAGGGGATTTTCTCCTTTTTCAATATTCTATTATACCACAAAGTTATAGTAAATGATAGAGTAGTGGAATGAAGACACATTCTCAGATCAATAGAATAGAAATTAGAACCTCGAGACAAATCCTCAAGCTAATCTTTGACAAATGAGCAGAGTATGAAGAGGAGCAAAAATAGCATATTTAACAAATGGTGTCAAGAAAACTGGCTGGTCACCTCTAAGGAAATATTAATTCAAAACCTTTCTCCATTTTTACACCATGTATATGTCAATTAAAAATAATTAGCAACCTCAATATTAGACTGGAATTCCTAAAATATATTCCTAAAACATTGATGGAATTCATCAATTTAAAGGAGGCCTTAGATTCTGTTGAGACTGAAGTGGTCATCGAAGCCCTAGCCAAACAGGGCATTCAAACTCAGTACATCAGGATCATCCGTGAGCTGTATAACGGACTCACCACCTGAATCTCACTATTCTACAAGGAAGTGATCATCGATGTAAAGATAGGGGTTTGGCAGGGTGACACCATTTCACCAAAACTCTTCAGTGCCACCCACAAGAACGTCATACAATGACTGGAATGGGAAGGAATGGGAGTGAAGATAGACAGTCGGCAACTACACCACCTCTGCTTCGCTGATGACATCGTTCTTATAACACCAAACATCAGCCAAGTGGCACAAATGCTGGCCGACTTCGACCATGAGTGTGGAAAGGTCGGACTACAGATGAATCTCACAAAGACAATGTTTATGAGAAACGGTCTTGTTCATGACATTCCATTCACTCTCAACGGGACGAACATCTCCGAATGCAACAATTATGTGTACCTGGGTCGAGAAGTCAACATGACGAATGACCTGGCACCTGAGTTACACAGGAGGAAGAGAGTGGCTTGGAACACCTTCAAGAACGTCAAAGAAATAGCTAAGGGGATGAAGAACCTCCGTCTCTGGGCACATGTCTTCAGTTCCACTTCCTGCATTAACATACACCTCAGAGACCTGGGTTCTACGAAAACAGGATGAGAACGCTATTCGGGTCTCCCAAAGAGGAATCGAAAGAGCTATGCTGGGAGTATCACACTTCACTCAAATGAGAGAAAGAATCTGGAGTTCCGACCTCCGTCAACAGTCAAGAATCAGAGACACTGTCTTGTTTGCCAAGCCATTGAAAATCAGATGGGCTGGACACGTAATGGGATTTGGAGATGACTACTGGACTAGAGCCATTACCAACTGGATTCCACGGGACGTCAAAAGCTCGCATGGCCGCCCACCTATGTGATGGTCAGACTTCTTCGTCAAAACCCTGAATGATCGGTTTGAGGTTGTTCATGTTCCCAGAATGAGAAGATGCCATTGGGCTACACTAGCACGCGACAGGGACGAATGGAGACATTACTGGAGCCAGTTTGAGCAAATCGATGAGTAACAGGATGTCAAATGATCAAGTGATATTCCATAAATGGGTGAAGTCATTCTGTGTCTGTCCTGCTCTTTCTGACTCATTTCACTTAGCATGAAACTCTCCTTGATGATCCACTTATATGCAGATTTCATGGTTTTATCTTTTCTAACAGCTGCATAGTATTCCATTGTGTAGATATACCAAAGTTTCTTTAACAAGTCATCTGTTCTTGGGCACTCGGTTTTTTCCAGATTCTGGCTATTGTAAATAGTGCTGCAATGAACATATAGGTGCAGATGTCTTTTCTACTGTGATTTTTTGCATCTCCAGGATATATTCCCCGAAGTGGTATTGCTCTGTCAAATAGTAGCTCAATTTCTAGTTTTTTGTCTTCTCCCAAATCTTTACCCTATAAGTGTTCTTAACTTTATCTCTCAAGTATATTCCATCTTACTTTTTGCCTAGCCTTTCCAGTTCTTTATGAAGTGAGTGCCTGTGTTATATAGTCTGATGGTAATAGAAGCAGAACAGTCATGTCCCATTGGTTTGTCAGGAAGATTCTTGGGAATTGCCACAAAACTCTGTTGCTTACATCTTCTTGATATAACCATGTGACCCACATAGCTAGGAAATACAGTCTTTATTCTGAGGAACTATAATAATCCTAGGTGGGGGTGGGAGAGATAATACATGGGTTAAGGTACCTGCCTTGCACGTGGTTGACCTTGGTTTTGTCAGTGGCAGATATGTGGTTCCCTGAGCACTGCCAGGAGTGACTCCAGAGAAGAGTCAGGAGTAAGCCTTGAACACAGTCAGGTATACAAACAAACAAACAAACAAACACTACCCTCCCATTATTCATTGATCTGCTCCAACGGGTCCAGTAACATCTCCATTTTGAGACTTGTTGTTACTGTGTTTGGCATATTGGATACATCACAGGTAGCTTGCCAGGCTTTGCCGTGCAGCCGAGATACTCTTGGTAGTTTGCCAGGCTCTCTGAGAGGGGCGGATGGCCCTCCTAAAAGTAACCTTGGCTGAAAATCGTGGATGCTATGACTATTGGGAAGAACAAGACCTAAAGGCTATAGTATTGGTGTCGTAATTGCTGTCTACATGATCAGGTTTCTGAAACTTTCCAAGCTTCAAGTTATTCATCTGTCAGATGGAGATAATGGCAAAATAATTAGTGCATCTCAAAAGAGATATAAACAATGTGGTTTTAGGAGGGAGGCTGGGGAGTTTGAGACACACCCAGCAATGCTTCGGGCTTTCTCTTGGCTCTGAGCTCAGGGATCATTCCTGGCATCTGCTTGGGGACCATATGTAGTGCCGGAGCTCAAACCTGGGCCAGCCTCATGCAAGCATCTTATCCCATTGTGTAATATCTCTGGCTAAATTGACTTTTTTGTTTGTTTTGTTTTTGGATCACGCTCCAAGGCTTACTCCCAGCTCTGTGCTCAGGGATCATTTCTGGAGGTGCTTAGGGTACCATATGGGGTACTGGGGATCAAATTCAGGTCAGTAATATGCAAGGCAAGAGCTTTACCCATTATACTATCTCTCCTGCCCCACCAATGTTTTTTATTTTTATTATTGGCTGGGAATTGTTTATTTATATTCATGTTCTTGGTCTTCCCAACAGCTTTATGAAGCCAGTATTTATTCTCATTATAATGAGAACACTGAGGCCCAAGTAGGTTAAAGAAATCACACCAGATGACCTGGCTAGATAGAGATTTGAACCCAGATTCTTTACCACTACATGATCTCACACAGACAATGAGTTTTGAGAATCATTGCTTTATTCTACCATGTCATTTTGGCGATAAAAATAAAATAGAGACACAGAAAGAGTAAAGTTACTCACAAGCATGCTGATACTGAGCTCTTGCAAGACTACCCAGAACTAAAGAGTGGAATTTAAAGATGTTCTTATATATCCAATATTCTGAGAAAGAATGATGGTATCTGGGGCACCCGGGGAGGTAGGCGGGATTGGGGAGGTCAGTCCCACCACCCACCCAAACAGAAGCCTGTTGGACAATTTCCATAAGCTTGGAAGAGACTCATCCATGAATGAATCTGTTGAAAAACTTTTTTTTGACTGAAGCCCATAGGCGCTCATGGAGTTGGGGATGGGTGACCTCTCCCCATCCCCTTGTTCTTCTGGGAGCCTGGCAGTCATGCCCATGAACTGCTTCTGGTGCCACCATTAACTGGCCATAATCCAGAGACTCAGAAGTAAACCACAGAAGATATCAACAAGCTGCAGAGATGCCTCAGACCCCAAAGTCACCATCCAGCTGTATCATCTCATTCAAAATTTTAGAATTCCTGGAATTTTGAACATCTCATACTCTATATCACTGACATACTATAGCACACATTGGATAGAATGTAAGGTAGAAAGCAACTGATCTCAATTAAAAAAATATTAGCACACAAGTTTCAACCTGGAATAACATGTTAATAAACTCTTATACAAGGGCTCAAAGGCTCCAGGTGAGATACAACAATCTTTACACACTCATCTAAGAAAACCTTTTTTGATCATCTTTAGAGAATTATTCACAACAAGCAATACAAAATAAATTATTTAGCACCTGCTCTTGGGGCAGACTTAGGTGGTGGTTGGGAAAACTCAAAATAATGGTGTGGGAAGATGTTTGAATATTGAATGTAATAAATTATTGTGAACAACCTCATAAAGTACAATTAACTTTTAAGAAAGAGAAAGAATGAAGAGAGATGGAATCAAAACACAATTCTATTTGGGATTTAACTTGACCTTTTAGACCTAATCAGGGTT
>JAOXYA010118893.1:0-10512 GCA_028565675.1 Sorex palustris
GGGCGCCTCCTGCAGCTGCGGGCTCGGCGCTGCCGGGGCAACGGCGGGCGGGGCGGGCGGGAGGCGGGGCCGGGGCGGGGCCGAGGGGCGCCGGGGGGGCTCCCTGACGGTCCCCGAGGGGCGCGATCGCGCGCGCGCGCGGGCAGCCCGGAGAAAGCGCGGAGACCGCGCGGGGCTGGCGGGGAGCGCGCGGTCCGCGACCTCCGGGTGCCGAGGGGGGCGGGGGAGGGGCGACCTGGGCTCCTGGCGCAGAATCCGTGAGACCTCTGCGGGGACCGGCCTTACCTCAGGCCCGGCCTCCTCCCCCGCCCCGACACACACACACACACACACACACGCACGCACGCACGCACACACGCGCACATGCACACACTCAAGCATGCACACTGAAGGCACGCACACACACAGGCACGCACACAGAGGCCCGCACACTCACCGGCATGCACGCGCACTCAAACGCACACGCACACGTTCACAGGCATGCACACTCACAGGCCTCCAACACTCACAGGCATGCACACGCAGGCATACACACACACGTAGGCATGCACACGCGCGCCCGCGCATCCCCGCAGCTGTGACCTCGCTCTGCGCCGCGGGCCTCGGGGCCCTTGTCCTTGGTGCTGACCGAGGAGTGTCTCTGCCCGCGGGCGGAGCCGGCCACTCCGATAAAAAGAGCTGCGGGGACTTGGGGCAGGGGGTGGCCGAAAGGGGTCTCGGGATCAGTTTCCATCCCCGTGGGTTGAACCGAGGAGGAAACTGAGGTCCAAAGAGGCTGGGCGGGAAACCAGTGGGTCACCCGACTCCCTGCAAAGCGCGCGGGCACACTTGGGAAGGAGCGAAGGCCCGGCCCGCACCTACTCCCTAAATCTGGGGATGACAGGAGCATTCAGGGAGGGGGTCGGCAGGGGGGGTCGTATGGGGCGCGTCCACACCCCCCGCGATGGGGCTAGCTCTGCCCCGCTCTGCGGGATCCCAGCAGCCCGCCCCGTCTCCCCCACCGCACTTCGCGACCCCTGGAGCGAAGGCTTCCCGCCCTAGTCGCCGGCTTTCCAGGGGCCGCGCGAGACAAGAAAATGAGGCTCTCTTGGATCGACTGTTGGGGTACAGTTTTCGGGGCCTCCTGGAGCAGACTGATCAGAGAGAAAGCAGAGAGGCCGCCTGGCCCCTGCTTGGGGCGCCACGCGGGAGAAGAGCTCCGAGCGCAGTAACAGGCGGCAACCGCACGGCAGGAGGGGTCCGGGGCTGGCGGGCAGCGATGCTCCATCCACGAGGCATTGCAAGAAGCCCCTGAAACCCGGGCAGATCTGGGGGAACGAGGGTGGGGGGTGTGTGCGGAGACTCAAACCTCCAAGTGAATCCCGTTATTAATTTCCCTTACACCTGCTCGTATCTGAGACCTCATGTTAAAAAAAAAAAAAAAAACTCTTAATTTTGTGCCACGCCAGCACCCTCTGCTGGCATGAGTTTCATTATTCAGGTGTTTCTTCCACTTGTTGGAAGTTTGAAACTAACTTCCATAAACCCTGAGGTCAGGGGCCAGGGCTATCAATGGCCTTTTGGCCACTGGCAGTACCCCTGCAGAGGAAAAAGGTTGTGAGTTCATTAAAACCATGTTTCACTGGCCTACCTTTTTAATACGCCCCTGGGCTGTGAGCATCATTTCAACTTTGAAATCCAGCACACAAGGGTGATCTCATTTCTGCTTGCTGATTTCTGGTTTTTCTAGAGCAAGTCCCCCTTCTAAAGAGTAAATCTGTCTACAGTCCCCAGAGGTCAGATTAAAGCAGAAACAATACCAAATCATTTCATTTTTCTCTAAGAAAGCCTAGATCTTCTTATACTACCTCTTATAGGTAGAATCATGAAATTAGTTCTGAATAATAAAACATAGAGCTGTGCATTCTAATCCCAGAACATCTATGCATTAAATAAAATATGCACACATGCACATAAGTGTTAAATATTCTTGGTGCAATTATCATTCTTGAGAATATTTTTCTGTCAGTTCCAAAGACTCGTCTGGTATTTGAAGGACTGTTTCCAACCATCTACAAGATCCCCAAGCACCCAAAGTGTTCAATTATATTACCTTGTTTATTAACACTAGTTATGATAATAATGCTCTGAATTTCTGGGCCAGATCGATAGCATAGCGGGTAGGGCGTTTGCCTTGCACCCGGCTGACCCGAGTTCGATTCTTCCGACCCTCTCGGAGAGACTGGCAAGCTCCCAAGAGTATTCCACCCCCCCACAGCGAAGCCTGGCAAGCTACCCATGACGTATTCAATACGCCAAAAGCAGTAACAAGTCTCACAATGGAGACATTACTAGCGCCCACTCGAGCAAATCGATGAACAGCGGAAGGACAGTGCTACAGTGCTATTTCATATTTCTCAGGGCTAAAAATTCATTTTTTCCAAGACATTGGTTCCTGTTGTTCTAAATGTAAAAAGCATGAACTCTTTACACGAATCCACTTCCTTTTTTTTATTTGGGGGGAGGGGTTGGCCAGTGGTGTTCAGGGCTAACTCGTGTTCCTGTGCTCTGGGGTCAGCCCTGGGGACCCTACGGCCGTGAGCAGAAGCACCACGCCCACTGCACTATCTTTTCAGCTCCTTTCCCTTTGGATAGAGGACTAATCAATTCTATTGAAATAAATAATAAATTCTTTCTCTTAGCAAGGGCCAAAGGTCAAAGAAAATGTGAAGTGAGTGAGTCCTCAGTGCAGCAAAGAACTGGGATAGGGTTTCTCATGGGAAGTGTGGACTTGAAACCGTCTAGCTGCTACTCTGAGCATTTGTGTCAGCCAGCGGGTCAACGCTGAGCGAGAGAAAGATTGTAGGGAAGTGCTGGACACTCTCACCATATAAGAGCCACCACAATTCATACTGAAAGGAAGAGGTAGAAGCGGAGCCGCACAGACGCCCAGCTAAAGCCAACGGAATATGAAGCGAATGGCAGTGCTCGTGGCCTTTCTGCTATTTGCTAATATTTCCGCCCTCTCCCAGAGCCTCGTGAAATTGCATGAAGTCATGTGACTTGCCATGGCCAGTGAATCTCCGTGCGGGCATCCAGAGCCAGATTCATCTCACTCTGGCAGCCAGCAAGACTGGCACAGGAGAGGCTCCCCTGCCTTTGACCAGAGGGAGGCGGGAACTCTCCCAGATCACATAAATGCAGGATGGTGTGTTCCCCGGTTCATATCCCTGGAACTACATCTGGTCCCCAATCAGTGTCTGAGTAATGCCAGTCCTGGGAATGGAAGGTTGGACTCAATTAGAGGTTCTGCATTTGTTTAGAAAATGCCTCTCAAGAAGAGAGAAAGAGGGAATGTGCCTGCCGTGAAAGCAGGGGGTGGGGGTGGCGGGAGGGATACTGGGAACATTGGTGGAGGAGAATGGGCACTGGTGGAGGGATGGGTATTTGAACATTGTTTGACTGCAATGCAATCATGAAAGTTTGTAAGTCTGTAACTGTATCTCGTGGTGATTCATTAAAATAAAAAAGAAAAGAAAAAATTCAAAATAACTTTTAAAAAAGAAAGAAACTGCCTCTATTTCAGAACCCCTCTAGTGGTTCAACTCAACTATATTATCTCTGGTGGATATTATTTAAAATGTTTCAGACCAAATATGATTCTCTCTCCTTCTTCCTCCCCCTCCCCACCCCCTCCTCATCTCCTCTGTATTTTTGGTCACAACAGGAGAAAAATATCTCACTTGGGAGCGTGTGACGTCAAGGAGAGCTACAGGCCTCCTAATGCTGAGTGTCTCCACCTGTTTGCCACCAGGGCATCATCGTGCGGGCAGTGCCAGCCTGGGTGACAGAGACATCACGTTTGCGTTTGGATTGAGTTGCAGAGGGGACCTAGTAGAATGTCAGTGTGTGGCATGAGATCCCAACCAGAACTTGAAGTGACATGTTCTTTTCCACTGACCTGGAGTTCCAAAGTGTCGTGTCTGCATATGCCACTGACTGGGCATCCCCCATGCTCAAGTAGTGAAGCCTTCAGCACCCACTGAAAGTCGGTCCCTTTCAAGCAATCTGCACCCCAATTTGTCTGCACATGGACAGAAAAGCGTAGCTGTCCACCAGAAAATATCCCTGTAGCCAAGAGATGAAACCTGGAATCCACTTACAGAAAAAGTCAGCCAAATCCCCCAGAAAGAAAGGAACCCAACCCTTCTGCCCTGAACAACAGCACCAAGCCACCTGTCTATGCAAAAGAGTTTCCTCAGAACCCAAATGGTGGGGGACACGTTCTTTTTGACCTTCAGACATCAAATCATGCAGTGATGGCATCTCTATCCTAGGGAGACAGGACAGGGCCAAGGTGCTTGCTTTGAATGCAGTTGACCCCGGTTTATATCCCTGGAACTACATCTAGTCCCCAAGAACTGCTAGGGGTCACTCCTGAGGACAGAGGCAGGAATATCCCCCCAAGAACTTAGGGCTATAGCCTAACCACCACCCCCTCCCCCAACAAGTCTCTAAGGAAGGGAGATCTTAGGGGAGAAGATAGATAATATAAGGGTTAAGGTTTTGCCTTGCATGCAGCCAACCCCAGCTAGATCCCAGGCATCACATGGTTCTGTGGGCATAGTGGGATTCAGCTTTGGAGGACCCTGAGCACTACTGGGGTGTCCTGAGTAACCCCCAGCACTGCAGGGCTGGAAAAGGCAGCAGACCTGGGCCCTTAAGTTGAACTGCTCACCCGGCTGGCTGAGAATGTTCAGGAACGACGCCCAAGCCATTGAACCCTGATGGAAAGAGCCACCTCACTTCCACACCCTACACTCCCAAAGATCAGCAGTATCTTAGGAGCCAGGAGGATGAGTCAAAGGGCTGGAGCACATGCCTGCCATGGATTGACCCCCCCACAGATGGAGCCCCAGCAGGGAACGCTCACCAAACCCGGGAAACAGCAGGCCTGAGCACAAACACCCACACAGACACTCTGAGTATTGCCAGGAGTGACCCCAGACCCCTGAGCACTGCTAGGGAGCCCTCCCCAAGATAGAAAAGACACCTTGGAAGAATGAAATGAACTGGACAGCAGTAACAGACAAAGCATGCAGCACAGTCCCGCACACATATGCGTACCATTTTTTTTGGTTTTATTCATTTATTTTGCTTTTTGGGTCACACCTGGTGATGCTCAGAGGTTACTCCTGGCTCTGCACTAGGAATCACTCCTGGCAGTGCTCAGTGGACCGTATGGGATGCTGGGGTTCAAACCCAGGCCGGACACATGTAAGGCAAACTCCTAACTTGTTGTATTATTGCTCCAGCCCCTAGGGGCACTTTTTAACATATTATCTTCATTGGAATGACAGCTGGTGGCCAGGTGAAAGCAGAAAGAATTGACTTAGCAGTGAGGTTAAACATCACGTCTAAAGTAAATTCGCCTGGGGGCTGGAGTGATGGCACAGCAGGTAGGGCATTTACCTTGCACTCAGCCAACCCAGGTTCGATTTCCAGCACCCCATATGGTCCCCTGAGCACCGCCAGGAGTAATTCCTGAGTTCATGAACCAAGAGTAACCCCTGTGCATCGCCAGGTGTGACTGAAAAAGCAAATAAATAAAATAAAATAAATAAAATAATAAAGTAAAGCTGCCTGCCAGTGGCAACACCAGGACTCAGACGTAGAGAAGACGAGTGCCTGGTCATGGGTCACTGATCTATGTGTGTCACCTGAACCTTCCTGAGGGCAGCGTCTGAAACTCTCACACCCCACAGAATCCACCGATAGTAGGCATATATGGTGTCGCAATATGTCGTGATAGTGAATTATCACGATAGCGAATTGTATGGCTGAGCTGGGTGTGGCCTGTGGGCTGCATACACCTTCTGTGTACCATGTATGGAACACGTGTGTTTGCATGAATGGCACCAGGGCTCCAGCCTGCTAGCTCAGGCTTTACTGTGGGGAGGCTGTGGAGAGCTTCTGGTTCTCACACACGCACTCACCTTCCCTGTGAAGTCTGTGATGCCCCATGTGCAGAATCGTCGGCAGGAAGTTGTGGGTGCGACTCTGGCTGTGTCTTCTGAAAAGGAAAACAAGCGCTAAGGAGCTAAACCCCTTCTCCAGGCTGGGGGGCACCAGGACTAGTCAGTCCCCCAGACCTCTGAACTCTTCGTTTCTCGGCCTCCCAGCCTCCCTCCCCGAGAGGCAAGCCAATCCAGACATAAAAATGTAATACCGAATGTAAATACTAAGTACATGGGAGTTCTAAGTGTCTTTGAAGAGTCTTAGTGAAGAATAAATATGATTTGCATATATTACAGCCGCAAGCATCAGGACTATTATCTTAGTTCTTTAATTAGCAGTATTCCCTTTTAAATTAGTCAGTAAATGTTTCAGCATACACTTTCAGGTTATTTGACTTGGAATTATCATGGAACAATTCCTAAACGCTGTGTTTAAGATAGGTTCACCTTAACTTTCTTCCCCCCGAGACTTGTTCTAATTTGAATTAAACCACGGTTCCAGCAGCTGTTTGAAGCCGTTTTAATTCCTTTTTGCATTATCATCACTCGAGTACTGACTGGATCTAGGGAAGGTTTAGATGGGAAGTCTTGGATAAAAAGAGAGCAAAGAATTGCAGTTACCTTAAGTAAATATTTCATAAAGCACTTGAACTACTACCAAATGAAAATTGGATCTTCCTATGAGAACAGGAGAATTATATTAAACTCAATAATTGTTTCTAGTTCCTACATTTTCCTATTAGGAAGAGTGTATCACACTGGGTCATAGACAAATTCTCAAGAAGGAATCCACCATCAACTGACTTGCAGTAAGGAGGTTCCACTCGGGTACCTCCTGGTTTCCACTTGAACTCACACTGGGACCCTGGAGTAGAGTCCCTGAAATTGGGCTGAGGTGATAGCACAGTGGGAAGGGTACTTGCCTCACATGCAGCTGATTCTTTTTCAATCCCTGGTACCACAAAAGGTCTCCTTGAGCCCCACCAGGGGTATCCCTGAGCACAGAGCCAAGAGTAAGCCCCATGGACCACAAGGGGTGGCCCCAAAACAATAAACCCTTAGGGACTTATATTCTGCAGTATAAAGGGGTCAGGAACTGTGGGCCAGAGCTGATGACCTGATGACACACACAATAGCACTGTAGCACTGTTGCACTGTAGCACTGTCCTCCCAGTGTTCATCGATTTGCTCGAGCGGGCACCAGTAACGTCTCCAGATTTGTTGTTACTCCTTTTGACATATCAGATATGCCACGAGGAGCTTACCAGGCTCTGCCGTGTGGGCGGGATACTCTCAGTAGCTTGCCGGGCTCTCCAAGAGGGACGGAGGAATCGAACCTGGGTCGGCTGCATGCAAGGCAGACACCCTACCCACTGTGCTATCACTCCAGCCCATCTTTCACTATAATTCAAAAATTAGAAATGATTAACAGTGAGGACACTATCAAAAGCAGAAACAGGCCCCAAACTAGGCCTCTTGCACCCAAAGCAGCAGTGTTGTGAATGCAAAGGAAAACTGAAGGAAATTCAAAGTGTTACTCCAGAGATTACATGAATGACGAGAAAACAAAACAAGCTTATTGTTTACATACAGAAAATAAGTGGTCTGGATAGCTCAAAACAGCCACAGCATCTCCTTAACCAGTCTAACCCAAAGCAGAGCCTCAGTTGGCCTCAATTCTGAGAAATGATGAAAGCTGAGGGAGATGATGAAACTGTAGTAGAAAAGTCGGAAACCAGCAAAGGCTACTTCATGGGGTTTAGGGAAAGAATCCATCTCCAGAACATCAATGTGTAAAGTGAGATGGAAGTGCTGATGGAAAAGCTTGCAACAAGTGATCCAGAATATTAAGTTAGGGTCAATATTGGGGTAGCTACACTGGGCAACAATTTTTTTTATTTAGATGAAATAGCCTCTATGGGGAAAAGATGCCACCTAGGATTTGCATAGCTAGAGAGGAAAAACCATTGTCTCATTTCAAAGCTTCAAAGAACAGGCTGGCTCTCGTTGCACTAACGCAACTGGTGAATTTATGTTGAAACCATTGCTCATTGGCCGTTCTGAAAATCCTAGGGACTTTAAGAATAATGTTACATATACTGATGACTTGTTGAAAGATTGGGTGGTGATTAGCATAGGGTATGTACTTTTTGTACATAATTCTGCTGCATGCTTCTAGACTATAATCCAGTGTAAATATAATTATTTTGTGGGGGGTTGGCAGGTGGAACCCAGGGACTCACACAGCCCAGGCATACACGTACTACTGAGTCGCATCTCCTACACAACCTATTTTTGTATGTACCTGGAAACCAAAAAATTAGCATGCCACTTTTACTGCGATATTTGTGTTACTGTGGAGGGCTGAAATCAAACCTGCAATATCTCTGAGGTGTGTCTCTATCCTATGGAATCTTTGAGGGAGAATCTACCTTGCCAGGAAAGATTCTAAACAGTGGGAGCTGTGGAAATGATTTCTCTCTTTCTCAGTAACAGGAACATTTTCAAACTATAGATAGATTAACTTGCTGTCAACCCTTGGCATGTGTAGGCGAGCAAGAGAAGCTAGGAGACCTTGTAAAAGAAATTGATAATAACTCTCTGGCCCTCTACACTCCCTCAACTTTCCTTTCTGTAGCTTTTTAAATTAGTCTATTTATTACATAAGTTTCAGCATCCCTTTGCCTGCTTGAAAGCCTTAAAGACCCTCTTTCCTGTTGACCACCATACAGTTCTCAAAAATATATATATATACTGTCATATATATTTAAAAAAAAACACCTTCTGGAGGCTGGAGCAATAGCACAGCGGGTAGGGCGTTTGCCTTGCACGCAGCTGACCTAGGTTCGATTCCCAGCATCCCATAAGGTCCCCCGAGAACAGGCAGGAGTAATTCCTGAGTGCATGAACCAGGAGTAACTCCTGTGCATTGCTGGATGTGACCCAAAAAGAAAAAAGAAAAAGAAAGCTTGCATCCCTATCAGAGAAAGAAAGGGCTACCAGAGCTCATCTCTCTCCCTCATTCTTTCTAAGCACCAATATTAATAGATGCAAAATAGGGCAATCTAAAGGAGACATAGCCTGGAGAGGCTTGGAGAGAGGTTTTAAGGTTAGAGGCATCTTTAGTTTGATATTTTTTGTGTATTTTATTATTTTGTGGCTTTTAGTCTATAGTTGTTAACATAAAACTGAAATCTTTGAAGGATTTTGGTCAGAAGAATCTTTGAGGCTTAGTTAGAGCTCTTAAAACATCTCTAGACCTTTAGCATATGTCAAGTAGGGTGTCAGAAAAAAAATTATCAGGAAACATTTCCTGGGCTTTCTCTAGACACCTCTTTTAAACGAAAAGTGAGTCAAAAGAAACTATGCTCTTATATTTGATTAAGCCAGTTCTCCAAGGAAAGAGAGGATGTCATAATGCAGGACCAGATGAGGATGAAGCTCAGTGGTAGAACATATGCCTTGAATGTTAGGGACCCAGAGTTTTGATTCCCGATACTACATGTGATCACACACACACGTACACACACACAAACACATACATGAATAGTCTATAACTCAAGACCATATCTCTGTGTATCTACCAGCATAGTATTTGTACTCACTGTAAGAGTTGGAAAATGTAAGAAATTTTTTCAACACATTCTCTCCTTTAAAGGACAAAGCATCTATAATTTCCCCACTTTGTTTATTTGACTAAAAGATGAAAACATGATCTAACTGAATATTAACACACAGGACCATTAGTAACATCACTTCTATTTTAATAGAGCAATGGAGTAAATGTCCCTCTAACTAGCACCATTGGACTTTCTGATATGTGTTTTCTTTGTTCTGGATCTGTTATTATATCCAATAATTATACAAGTTTATAAAACTGAAACTACTTCTTCCCTTTTGATTTTCTTATGATCATAAGAATGATATTTATTTAAACTGTAACTCAAAAAAGGTTTTTTTAAGAAAAAATATCTTGTATGTACATGAGTTGTCCTTTACTGTTTTTCTGAGATATTCCAGATAGTTGAATTTAAAAATCAATGGAAACCAAATTAGTGTTGGCTTAAAATGATAATCTGTTTATAGCTAGACTTTTTTAATGCTGATTATCAAACCCAGAAGTAACTATCACAGAACATACTGCCTAAACCAGAGGCTTTTCCTGACAAGGGCAAAAGCTAAATAATATCTATACTATAAAAATAAGCCTGCTGTATCACATAGCATTACTGTGTAAAAAGTCAAAGTCATTCTGTATTAGCTTATGGTCAACTGTCTCATTCTTTGAAATGCCATTCTAAAGCAGGCTTATAATGGGCATTAACTAATAAACAATAATATAGAAGATAAGTAAATCACCATTTTCAAATACAAAACCAGTGAGTATTTTAGATGGAAATATACTAACAACTACTATTTCCACTGTTTCCTGACATGGGACTTTGAATTTTACATGCAAAGAAAGATAAGAAAGGCAGAAAGTGATTTCAACCTGACTTTAATAAGCAATGATGCA
>JAOXYA010118927.1:0-10512 GCA_028565675.1 Sorex palustris
CTCAGCAAGATTTGTAATTATGAAATTTGATACCATTGGCAAATAAAAGAGAAGCAGAAGGAAAGAGGCAACATCAGCCTAAAGTTTCTGTACTGTAAAAAGAAACAATGGCTAAAGTTAAATGACATCCTATGGAATGGGACAAAATAACTGCACACTATACACTTGACAAAGGGTTATAATACCCAAGATCTAACTCAACAACAAAATTCAACTGCAGAGCAAGTGAGTGAGAGAGAGAGAAAAAACAGTTTAGAGAATTTTCCTACCTTGTAACACTGGCAACAATAATATGTTAAATGTTAAATGTTGGCACTGCATACGGTCCCCCAGAATGACAAAACAAGCAAACAAACAAAAGAAAAACTGGGAAGTAGAGCAGATATTTTCTCAAAGAGGACATCAAGATGGCTGCCAAGCATATGAAATAAAGTGTTCAGCATCATGACTATTAGGGAATGTTAATCCAAATGGCAATAATATATCACTTCACATCAGGGAAAATACTCCATTTTATAATGTCTGTAGATAGTCAATAGTGGGTAGGAATATGATGAGAAAAAGAACCCTTATTCATTGTTGATGGGAGTGTCGTCTGGTTAAGCATTTATGGAAATGAGTATGGAGACTTCTCAAAAAATTAAATTAGAACTTCTGAGACCAGAGTGATAGTTTAGAGGCTAGTCAATTCAATTCTTGATACCATATCACTGCCTGCAACTGCAGAGGCTCAACAACACCACTGAATGTGGTCCTACATGCCCATGAGCACCACTGGGGTTGCCCAGCTAAGATTCAGAATCTCAGAGACTGAGTAGCACCACATCCTGTAACCCTCACATTGATGCACCAGCTTTATTGGCTAAGAATAACCAGATGGAGGGGCCCCAGAGCCTTCTTAGCATGACTTGGAAGACACACATTAAAATAGAGCTCCCAGAGACTGAGAGATAGTAGAGCAGATAGGAGGTGGCTTACATACTACCGACCCAAAATTGATCCAAGGCACTGCATAAATAGGGTCCCCCAATCCTCATGAGGAGTGAACACAGAGTCAAGAGATTCTTGAGCACTACAGGTTATGCGCCCCCATAAAAATAAGTCACCTTTAGAGCACCCAAAATGTTATTATTGATATCATTATTATTGATATCACGAATTCTTTTTTGTCACTGAGGATATATTTCTCAGGAGTCAATATTAGATAACTTTTTTTGGATTATACAAGAAATGAGTTAGGGAACACCCTTGGTAAGAGTCGGGGTATTAATACTATCAGTATTGTAAAACAAGAATGGAGGCGGGGAGAGAGTGATAGTGCAGTGGGTAGAGTGCTTGTCTTGCATGTGGCCTACTTGGGTTCAGTTCCTGGTGCCCCATATAGTCCCCTGAGCCCCACCAGGAATGATCCCTGTATGCAGAGCCAGGAGTAAGCTCTGAGCATTGCCAAGTATGGCACAAACCTCTCCTCCAAAACCTTGCTTTTTAAAAAAAAACAATAATGGAATGGTAGGTGTTATTTAAACTCATCTGTAAATGAAGAATAGATTGATTATACTCAATCAAATAGAATGCATCTATTCTATTCAACAAGATTGATTTGCCCAATATATTCAGTAAGTCAGTAGTGGAAGAAAGATTTTAAATACGAGTCTTTGACTGAAAACCAGCATTTAGGGTTCTGAGCAAAAGTAGAGTGGATAGGGCATTTTCCTTGCATGTGGGAGACCTGGGTTCGATCCTGGGAAGCCCACACAGTCTCCTGAACACTGTCAGGAGTAATTCCATAGTGCAGAGTCAGCAGTGAGCCCTGAGCATTGCCACATGTGACCCAAAAAGCCTTCTCCCTATCCCCCTCCCTGAAAAACATGTAAAACCAGCATTCTTTCTGATATTAGTACAAATAAGTATAAAGAAGAAAATGTAAGCAGGTGACAAATTATCCAAAGGAAACAAGATGATTCCATGAAGGAGAGTTTCTAGGCTGGTATTTGGAAGTTGGGCGTAATATTTTTAATTGAGACTGGTGTAGAGGGAAGTCGCCTTCACAGAATTGACATTTGAACTGGGACATCAAAGATAAAAACGACTCAGGCAGAGTTGTGGGAAAATACTCTGCACACAGCCTGATTATGTTTACACTAGGTTTTTCTAAGAGAATACGTGTTCTCTCAACTAGTTCTCTGTGACCCCTTTCACTTTACAGATTAAGTAACTATACCGAGTAAACTTTCTCAGCAGTTAGAAGTGAATGTATAGTACACGACACATTTTACAGAGCCTTGGAGGATCTCAACAACACTGCAAATACCTTCTGCTAGATTCACAAATATTGAAAGTAGTGGGCACTTAGACATGCTGGCCTAAAACTGTGACTTTAAAGTTATTCTCCTGAGGTTTGTGAAACTGCCTGCATTCAATGTTAAGTATCTTCTTAATTAAAACTTTCATTCTGCGAGAAAGAATCTAGACTAGGGAAAAGCCAGAGTAGTTTTTGAGCTGCTGAAATTATCAAGTGTATAAAATAAGGGCCTCAAGGTCACAGACTATTTAACTACTTTTAGTAGAGACACTTTCAGGCTGGTGCAAATCAAAAACCACTTGATTAAATGGAATTCTGGGCACAGTGTTCAGAAAGGTCAGCTGTGGTCCTCTTCTCTGCTGAACACCTATAATTTATCGTATGTAGTTAAATATTACCTTTTTTCTGACATTTAAACTGTATAATTGATAAAGGAATAAATCATATGATAATGGGCTGACTCTGTCCCCACATATCACCTACATAAGTGTTCAAGGTCTTTCGTCAGACTGAGGCCTTTTGGGGTTTTCTTATTATTTTAAAGGTCAAGTACTTCCACTCTTTACGAACACCAACAGCTCTGCAAAGTGTGTTGGTAATTTTCAATTATAAGTACATTAGTTTTTACATTAGCAGAGCCCCAGCAGCTGAGGACCTCTGGGACTCAGCCACAGCCATGCTGGGGTCACTCTCCACACGCTAAGATGAGCCTCACTCATGAAGGAACCAGCAGAGGAACCCAGGTGTGCAGGACCTGGGGCTGAGATCTCCAAGCCTGCTCAGTTCAGAACTGGGCCTCCTCCACCCAGATACCTCATCTTCCTGTGGCTGGACAGTTACACCCACCAACTGCCATGTAGCCCCATCAACAGCCAAGATCCAGAGACTACAAAACCAAGCTCCTGGAAGTGACCTGTTACTCTCTAGTTCTCACTCTCAGAGAACCCAGCAGCCTACCAAGAGTATCTTGTCCGCATATATGCCTGACTGCGAATGCCTGTAAAGGTGATTAGAGGCTTCCCCCAAAGCTTCCATCCCTCTCATAGAGCCCGGCAAGCTACCGAGAGTATCCCACCCACATGGCAGAGCCTGGCAAGCTACCCACGGCGTACTCATATGCCAAAAACAGAAATAATGATGCTCCTCATTCCCCTGACCCTGAAAGAGCCCCAATATGCCATCGGGCTACACTAGCACATGACAGAGATGAATGGAGATGTTACTGGCACCCGCTCGAGTTAATCAATGAGCAACAGGGTGATAGTGATAGTGATAGTGATAGTTTTTCCTTATTCCCCCGTCTCACATCTCATATACACCTAGGGAATTCACACATCTTTGCTCTTTGAAGAATTGTGTGAATATGATTACTAACCAGACTCAAACACCATCCAAGCATATATGCCCTACTAGGATATTGGTCATTTCAATATCATATAACACAAAACCAGCCAGAGAAAAGTAGCAGTGACAAAAGTCAGTGTCACACAGCTCCCAATCACTTGAATTCCAATGGGTCACATCAAAAGAGTCAATTTTTATTTACCATTACATTTTTTAGATATATTTTAGTTATTTTCCTTACCAAAAAAATCTTGTATATAGGAGCTAGAGAGACAGTACAGTGGGTAGAACATTTGCCTTGCAGGAACAGACCAAGGCCCGATCCCCAGCAACCCCCATAGTCCCCTGAGCCTGCCAGGATTGATCCTTGAGACAGAGTCAGAAGTGAACACCGATTACCACCTAGTGTGACCCCCCCAAAACAAAAACTCACTGGCCAAATACATAAAAAAACATCTTGTGCACAGATGCTGTTTCTGACCATTTTTACATATCCTGTACTATTTGCATCCTTAAAATGACCAATATGAACATGTTGACTATATCTTGGCCACTGTCCTAAGAAGCATAGAACCACGCAGAAGTGATCTTAAAAATTATTTGAGGAAAACACAGTTTCAATTACATTTTACTAATGGAGAACTGGGAGAGAGTATAAGTAATTTGTTCAAGGCCCATGAACTACAAAGTGAAACAGGGAGCTTCCCTGTGCATTGTGGAACATTTAGTAACTTCCCTATCCTCTACTCTTAGGTGCTAATAGCCCCACTGCATCCTCTGGGTGTGAGAATGTAAAAATTTCTCCAAACACTGCTAAATGTCCCCATGGGGCATTGGTAGATAGGTAGATGCCCTGTACCACTATTCACTAGAAGGGATCTAAACTTGTCATTTACCACTAATCACTGCCTTGTATGCTGCTGTTACTACACTGTAAGGTGAAGGATAATCATGTTTACAGTTGTAAAAATTTCAGAGATCCTAAAATTTAAAGATTATTATCATTAGTAATCAAAGATACTATCCCAAATATAACATTGACCCTAAATCCACTATATTTTCCTTGTTCCTTCTTTTCATTTCGATTCCTAAATTGGAAAACTGCACGTCTAACGTTCGGTCTGCTAAGCTGGTGATGTCATTCTTTCCCTCAAGTCTGTGACTGAGGCATTGGAAAAGGTGTGTAGCTTTTAGGCAGTAACTTAAGGCTGATCTCAGAAAACGCCAGAGGAAACCTCCAGGATTTTTTTTTCATGATTTTAAAAGTCTACAGAGAAGCCAGTACAAACAAAACTTCATTCTCTTTCAGAAAGGAAAGTTACTTTCCTTTTTTTTTTTTTTTTTTTACTTACAGTGAGCTACTGATGCTGTGTAGAGTAGCTTAAAATCCTGTGTAGTTCATACGTGTCTAAATGTTTATATACTTATATGGTAGTGCTTACACTCTCTGGTTGTTTGGGTTGTTGTCTGCAGAAATTCCGTTGATAATGATTTGACATTTGCTTGAGCTCTCTGATATTTTTTGAGACTAAAGATTTGAGATGAAAATAAAGAAGACTTTATCTCAGTGTTTCAAGTCTCCATAACCAAGAAGATACCTTTGACAATCTTGCAAATTGCTGCCAGAATGAATTGAATGTTTTGTAGCCAGTGTCTAATGTGTAGGTAGGAAACTATTCCTGACTATAAACAATGGTAGAGCTGTTTTCTTGGTGCACGTTTTCCATGAATTCAACCCAAGTAAATCATACCATACATAGACACCAGCTAATATTTTACCTTTGAGAAATAAGACAATGCTCAACTGAAATGAAATCATGTAACCGTATCATCAAAGCTTTGAAAGCTCTGGCAATGAAAAATTTTTCCTTGAGGTAGGATTTTATTCAATATTGATGCAATAACAATTTACTGAGTATCTGACTTCCATGTACTTGCAACTTCTATGCTTCTTATCCTTCTATCTCTCCCACCACCACCCACCAAACACACACACACCTTCTCTGGCAGCTACTGTAGTGCACATTTTAGCAAGGTAGAAATCAATAGATCTTAGTTCCACTGTTTCTTCTGCTAACAAGAGAATACCTTGCCACTTTGAAAATGCTAATTAATATTGCTGAGAATCTGATGCCTTGCCTTAAAGTAAAGAAGTTGAACTATTAGATAAACTATAATGTTTTCTACAACTATATAGTTCTATGACTTTTAAATTTTATTTTTAAAAAAAATCTTATTGTGCTCTTTTTACATGCTATACACCGGAGTTCTAATACTTTACAGGTATACCGAAATTTTATAACGTTTTGAGGTATCATCTACTTTCTTCACATTAACAATTAATAATATAAAAAATAAATGAAATCATGCTTATCAAAAAAACAGGTATAATTCTAGGAACAGTTCAGTGTTCTGCTTTAGCAAGAGGACATACACGATTCAGGAGATAGAGAACTGTGCTAGATTTGAAGCAGTATTAGGGCAGATGCATTAGTAAATTCATTGACTTCTGTCATCTCCTAACAAAGAACCTGATGCATGTGGGAAGTCATTAACTACTGGTCAAATATATAAATAAAATTTAAAAATTCAATGTCAGTTTTTTATCAAGTATAATCTTAAAGATGGGAATCTATAGTTTGCAAGTTTAAAATACATTCAAAAGCTCACATTTAGAATTTTATTTCAATGAAGCAGATAAGAGTCACATGAGTTGTGATGTGTCATGATGACTTTTAATCTATTTTTAAAGGTAATCCTATTCACATAATTAAAAAAATAAAAATATCTTCTTCGGAGCTGGAGCAATAGTACAGCAGGTAGGGCGTTTTTGTCTTGCATGAGACCAATCCGGGTTCAATTCCTGGCATCCCATATGGTCCCCCAAACACTGCCAGGAGTAATTCCTGAGTGCAAAGCCAGGAATAACCCCTGAGCATTGCTGGGTGTGACCCAAAAAAGCAAAAAAAGAAAAACTATATCTTCACCATGTTTTTCATTGATAACCTATAATGTCTGGTACCCCATCGTCAAATCTTGTTCGTGTAATTAAGCAGCAGATAGCTAAGATATGATATATAACCACAGTCTTATTTTAAACTTTTCCTAGGGAAAAAATTTTTTTAATTTATGCCTTTTCCTAGGATAATTTTGATGAGCATTGAAAAGGAAAACATGATCTAAATGAGAAAAAAAACTAAAGTTAGTTTGGGGCTGAAGGGATATTACAGTAGATAGCTTATTTGCCTTACACACAGAGGACCTGAGTTTGATCCTCAGCATCCCATGTGCAATCCCAAGCACTGCCAGGAGTAATTCCTGAGCACTGACTTAGGCATACTTCTAGCTGTGGTCAGAAGAAAACAAAGGAAACAAAAACAAACCAAAATATTCTAATGTTAATTCAAAGACTTATTTAAATTTTAATGTAATTTTATTCTCTCTTATTAGTAAATCTGCTATATTTCAGTTATAAACTTATCAGTAAAAAAAGTACAAATGATGACAAAAAATTAACAATTTATTGTTCTTGGTTTTAATTTTCTTCTATATTACAATCTTGGAGAAATGGCATATAAAATGCCTTTAGATCTATTTTGACACCAAGTTCACTGCAGAATGAGTATTTAAAGACAATGGTAAAGGAATTGGATAAGGAAAATTAAGACCTATTTTCAAAAGTCCATTTTAAACACAAAAGAGTCTTTGAACCAAAGTATTTCTATACCACTATATCTTAAAAGCATAATTATTCCAATGAAATAATGAGATATACCATATTCAAAATTAAAAATCTGGGCTGTAGAGAGTGTACAGGAGTTAAAAAGAATGCCTTGCACATTGATCCCAATTTAGTCCCTGGCACTACTTATTCTCTGGGTGCAGCCCTGGAGGCCCCCAAGCACGGCAGGCAGAGATGACCTGGGTAATTCACAGCAGCCCTTTATCATCAAGTTCTGTACTGAACTGCTGTCAGGTTGTAATTCCTGACAAGTTCCTAGAACCAAACTTGGGTGAGAAGTAGCCTCAGAATTTGACCTCTTGAGCAGCACTTGGGATGCCCCAGTTGAAACAAAAACATCACACATATATCTGGCATATGATTTTTTTTTGGTGTATGCGATTTTGTGCCACACCTGGTTGTGCTTAGGGCTTACTCCTGGTTCTGTGTTCAGGGAAAACTCCTAGTGGGGCTCAGGACCATGTAGGGTGCAAGAGACCAAACCTGGATTAGCTGTGTGCAAGGCAAACATCCTACCCTCTCTACCAATTCTCCAGCCCTCCAATAGATAGTTTTTATGCAGACCTATTCATATTTGTCAATTGACCTATAATATAGAGAGGTAAGACACTCACAGGCCCAATTTCTTCATAGAAAAGTTCATTATTCCTTTCAGTTTTGATGATTATCTATTACACATTGATCACTGTTATTTAAAAAATTAAAAGTTGAATGAATTAGTCTAGAGGGGGGAGGGGAAAGATTACATCTGTATTCTTCCACAGGAATCTTAAACTCTGTGAATTCTCCCAAAATTGAGTCCTTAAAAAAGCATTTTCCTTGGGGGCAGACAGATAGTACAGTCGATAGGGATTTGTTTTACATTTGTTTTACATGTTTTACATACCCATGTTCAATCCCTGGAACTCTCTATATCCCTTGAGCCCTACCAAGAGTGATCTCTGATGATAGCCTTATGTGATCACCCGTCCAATTTCCCCTAGCAACATTAACACTTAATTAACATGCATTGTAGTCTTTCAATTCTTTTTTCTTTCTTTCTTTCTCTCCTTTTTTTTCTCTTTTTTAAAGTTTCTTATTTATTTTTGTATTTGGTCCATGCTTTGAAGTGCTCAGGACTTATTCTTGCCTCTGCACTTAGGAATCATTCCTGGTGGTGCTCTGGGGACCATATGCAGTACCAGGGATTAAACATGGTTGGCCACATACAAGGCAGGTACTTGCATGTACTGTACTATTGCTTTATCCCTCAACACACATATTTTAAGAAATAATAGATTTCCCACATACAAAACACTCATCAAAGAATTTGGATTTGTCTCTTAAATAATTATTTTCTCTTTGTCTACTTAAAAATAACTATCATGGGGGCTGGAGTGATAGCACAGCGGGTAGGGCATTTGCCTTGCAAGTGGCCAACCCAGGTTTGATTCCCACCATTCCATATGGTCCCCTGAGCACTGCCAGGAGTAATACCCGAGTGCATGAACCAGGAGTAACCCCTGTATATCGCCGGGTGTAATCCAAAAAACTAACTAACTAAATAACTAAATAAATAAATAAATAAATAACTATCTTCTACTTACCTATTTTATAATCTGTTCTTTCAACACATATTTATTGGCAGCCTTCTATATTCTAGGAACTAGATGTTGTGGGTACAATGCAAATAAGACAAAGTACCTAATATTTTGAATTATAGAAAAGATAAATAAAGAGATATTACATTATTCTCAGCAATAATTTCCATGATGTATATTATTTTCCTTATATTGAGTCTCTTGGGATCTAAGAAAGTTTCCCAGAAGATGTGTCATGCTGAAACTAGAAGGACTCGTAGAAACAATTCAGCTGAAAATGGGGGCTGGGAGGCAGGGAATAAGGAGTGGGGAAAATTCAGGTAGAGAAGTTATTTCAGATAGTTAAATAAGCTTTTCAGAAAATGGTGTATACCCAAAATGACAAGAAATCCATTACTAGAGGACAAAGATACATTTGTTACATTATTGTATCATATTTACAGTACATTCTGATAGGCAAAATATTTAAGATTATTTTTGTTAATTTTTGCCATATTTAGAAATAATTTTTTTATCTCTCAAATTGGTGATATGCTGCTTTGACTTTTTCCACCTCATGCCATAGTCTCCTCCCTCATAGAGAACACTGCATTCTGGCTCCTTTGAGATGTCCATTGAGTTCTGACTATTTAATTCTCAACATTGAACATGCAATGGAAATGGACAGGAAGACTGCTGCTGAATACACTGGGGCTTAGAATTCATAGCCCAGCTGCCTGCATATCTCTGATGCATGGAATTCCACTGTTCTCCTATTAGGAAGAAAAGGATTATAAGCTTAGCTTTGTGGGCCGTTTCCAGCCTACCATATATGGTAACAGGAAGCTACTGCATGTGTCTTCTATGAGTCTTGTAATTTTCATGCTAGACTTCCCTAGGAGGATATGTGTGGAAGGCAGGAGGAAGTGGGAGTCTCAACCATATAGTTCAGATCAGCTGAGAGTCACAGAAATTAATATCCCTATTAACTTCCTACCACAAATAGCCACCACATTGTGGGTAGAGGGGACTAATCAGTTACCCACTTGAGAAACTCAACATGGCAGGGAGACTGGGAGTCTAGCTTCCATGGTAGTGCAGAGAATTTTTTTTAAAGAAATAGAGTCAAATAGGCTTCTGGTTACACTACTGGATCCATGCCTTTATTTTTAGTTGGAAAGCAGAAAGAAAAGGAAAGGAAATAGGTTTGTCAGATTCGACCTTTTTTTTTCAAGAATCAGCTGCTCCAAGGAGTTTGCCCAAATGCACCCACACAGAGCAGTTGCCAACAGTTTTAAATCACAGAAATGGTGCCAGTATCACAAGAAAATAAAGACTATTTGGAACCATGACTCTGAGGGAAGGTGAGTAGACCTGTTAATGAAAAGCTTGGAAAACTCAAAATCTTCATGCTTTTTTGAATTAAAGAACGAGCAATGAGTATTTTGTTTAGAAAAATAATTTGAGGTTTGAGCTTTGCAAGGCCGTCTGCGATAGCACAGTGGTAGGGCGTTTGCCTTGCACGCAGCCAACATGGCCGACCTGAGTTCGATTCCTCCACCCCT
>JAOXYA010118947.1:0-10512 GCA_028565675.1 Sorex palustris
AAGCTTTATAGCCATTGTTTGAACTTTCTACATAATTTAAGGGAGTTTTGCAGATTATTTAAAACCTGAAAGTCTTTGCTGTTGAATGACAAAGAGCTTGAAAGTAGACATAAGTAGCATTTTTATTGCATAGATTAGAATGAATATATTGCTTTTTTTTCTTTTTGGGTCACACCCGGCGATGCAAAGGGGTTATTCCTGGCTCTGCAGTGCACTCAGAAATTACTCCTGTTGGTGCTCAAGGAACCATATGGGATGCTGGGAATCAAACCCTGGTCGGTCACGTGCAAGGCAAACACCCTACCCGCTCTGCTATCACTCCAGCCCCATCAATGATCATATTGTTTACATAACAATTATTTAGAGATTAACAGCATCTAGCTGAGCACATAACATGACTTTATTTAGATTCAAATATAGTTTTAAAATTGCTTTTAAAAATAATGTCATATAATGTAGTTGTTGTTAATATCCATTCTATAATGTGTTGTTTTACTACCTTAGAACCAGCAAATAAAATAATCGATAACAATGAAGTATTAAGTTATAAAATATGTGTTGGTAAATATATAATGTATACAATGCGCTAGGGAAATTTTTTATTTGTATTGTGACATGTGCATTGTGTGGCCCTGATGTCCTGACTTTGTTAATATGTGTTCCTGCTTAAAAAAAAAGTGATGAAACAGTGAAACTATTGATCTGTAGTTGGTATAAACATAAAAGTTGTTAACAAAATTAATGGGATTAGGTATTTTCTCCACCCAGTTTGGAGAAGAGTTAGTTTAAATACCCAAAGGTAAAATCTACCCACGGGCAAATTTAAAAATGAGTGAAAGAACCAACTAATTAGACTTAGTGGTGACAGTTTTAGGTGATTGAATAGTGCAGGTAATAGAATTCTGTGTTAAATATTCAGGGTAGGAATAATTCTATAGACACTCTATAAAATTTAGAGAAGTAAAAATATACATACAATGATTTGAAAACCTCTAAGAGATAAAAAAAAATCAAGTGCAAAATAATGTAAGACAAATACAAATATAAACTTTTATAAAAGAGAAAATTGGAATTTTAGCTTTGCCTCATGAGAGCCATCAAAAATGTTTACAGAAAATTGTTCTGTTAAATAGTATTCTACAGTAATATGTCAAAGAATGAAGTAGCCAAATGTACTAGTGAAAAGTCAAAGGAGAACTATATAACTTTATTTTTAATATAAATTCATAATAAAATCTTAACCACTAGACAGTAGATTTTACATTAAATCATTCTAAGACATTGTTTATTGAGCATTATAACCACTAAGTAGACTTTATAAATACAGTGTTACATTTATCTTTGGCAGTAGACAAATTTAAGGAATATCTGAAGGTGTTATTTACTTGGGCATAATTACTTGGTCATACTTACTTGACTCAGGCTTCAGTTGCTGTAGTTCCTAACATCCTAAAAGGGAGGTTCCGCCGTGGGACTGGGATGGACCCAGGGAGAGTCGTAAAGCTACCGGGCATCAAAATGGGACTTTCTAGAAAGCATAAATGCATGATTTTGATACAAACTGTTATGATTTAAGAGACAGGAACCCCATGGAGATGGGGAAGGACAGGCTCAACGGGCGTAAGGCCAGTCTGGAATTTACGGTAAAAAGCCTTGCTTCTCTCAGTACCCAGAGAACTAAGTTTGGGTATCCTTGTTTCTTACTGTGTTTATTCACACAACTGTAAGTATTGATAACATATATAAAGAGAAAGATAAAAGAGAAACATAAAGGGAAAGATAAAAGCAATGTAGATATCCCTGAAGACAGAGTGTCTCCTTGAGTTAATCTCCCCAAGAGAACTCCCTCTGTCAAATATTTATCTATGTAAATGATCAATCACACCTATGACCTTACCTCAGCACCCCTCAGATGTCCTATAAGTATGCTAGCAGCTCTGCATTAAATGGTCAATTTTCACCATCAGGCTGTGGTCCTCCATCTCCCTGTCTCTCTGCTGGAGAGGTGAGGAGGTAGCTCTAAGTCACTGAATTCACAGGTGTCATCACAGCAGCCTCCACATTATACTTTGTGAAGTCACACTAACCTATACTAATCCTAATAGTATACCAGTCTTAAAACCACCACATAGGCTCCAATAAAGCTTTATTTCCATTTGTAACACAAAACACAACCATAAATAATGCCAACCCTTACAGAAAAATGACCATAATGCTACTCCTAATTTTAATCCTAATTCTAGCATATACTAGCACCTTAGAATAATAAAAACACTATTTTTGTTTAAGAAAACTTCCCATTATTTGTGAATATAAATGTATGAAAGTAAAATATTTTATTTATATGCATATATACATAATATAAATCATCCAGAGAATATTAACTTATTAACTTTTAAATCTCAGGGGTTGGACATATAATATAGTTGGTAAATTCTTGTCTTGCACATGACCAACCTTCATTAAATCTCAGAAAACCCAGTATATTTTCCCTTGAGTTTTTCAAGGAGTGATATCTATGTTCAGTACTAGAAGAGAGCCCCAAGCTTTTGACTACTCCATGTGGTCAAAAATCTCAAAATAACTAAAAATACATAGAAAAATAAAATAACATAAAATTTCAAAAGCTATTTTTATCACAATTTGCTTTTTTTAAAATTTTAGGTAAAAGTGTTCCACAAATTTCTATCATTTATTTTAAAAATGATTATAATTTAATACTCCAAGGAAAGTTTTTATTTTTCTTCAAACAAATAGTTAAGTGAAACAAGCAGTTAAATGAAACCAGCAGAAAATTTCAGACAGTATATTGATCCACGGATATATTGGGTATTTCATTTCCCTGCACTATGCAGAATCAGGTTTAATCCTTTACACTGCATATTTTCCTCTAGTAAGTACTGATACTGACTGAGAAATGTTACCTGGTACTTGAGCATAAAATAGGAGTGAACCCTGAACAACTTTTGGGGTAGCCCATAAACAAAAAAGAATTTAATATGTTCTTACACTTTATTGATAGAATGTATGTTTATATTGATATACAACTTGATAGCTCACCAATACAACAAACAACCTCAAACATATACAAAAGCAGAAAAATGCTAAAATGAACAAATCCATCAATATATTTTAAATATTATAAAACATTATTGCAGTTCAAATATTACAATCCAGGTGTGTTATGTCAAAGAAACAAAATTGTCTAAAATTAACCAAATGGCCGTTATTAATATAATAATAGTGGTTGATATAAATGATTTTCAATAAATTTCACTATTCACAACTACTAAAAGTTAAATGCCATTAAATCTGTGAAATAATGATATTTAATAATTATCACAAATATAAACTCAATCACTGCACATGCAAAAAGTATTTACTTTATAATCTTGGATAATACAATAAACCTTATTTTCAACAATCTTTTAAAATATATTTTAAAATTCAAGCTAAATTTATTATATACAAGAGAAATGCAACATATTAAATGGTAATTGAGAAGATATTTTTACTTAGGTATCATATAAAAATATCTCTTAAAACTCAAAGGATATTCTTTTCCTTTTTTTCTTTTTTCTTTTCTTTTTTCCTTTCTTTTAGGATCACATTCAGCCATGCAAAGGGGTTACTCCTGGCAGTGCTCCGGGGACTTTATGGGATTGCTGGAAATTGAACCCAGGTTGATCACATGCAAGGCAAACGCTGTACCTACTGTGCTAACACCCCAGCCCCCCTATTTCTTAATATTAAGATAATTCAGGAATATAGAAGGTTAAAGTTTAGTGACTTACTTATATTTCATTAGTGACAAATATGAAAATAAAGTATAGAGGTTTTACTCCTGGTAATGTTGGTGAAAGTAGGTCAGATCAATTCTTCCACTGAGAACTGTTAGGAAAACTTGAAAACTTGGAGGTACATAATTGAGGGCAACGGATATCCAGCAAGGTGTGAAGAATTATAGTGTTAGGTTCTTGTGAATGAAATTTAGTGGTCACACTGAGCATTTGGGACTGCTGATGGATTAGTTTATTTTTTTCTCTGATCCTGATGAAGTGTTGACTTCTGGAAGGAATGATTTTAAATTGTAAAATAAAGTGCAGAAATTAAACTATATCATGTTACAATATGCTTGCAAATTATTTTTTAAGAATTATTTTTTTGACTGATAGGAATCAAACCCAAAACATGTAAGGCAAGTGTTCTACCACTGGAAAAATTGCTTATCTTGTGTTCTGGGTTTGGGGCCACAATTGATTGTGCTCTTAGTTCATTGCTCAAAGGTCACTCCTTGCAGAGCTCAAGGATCCATATGTGATGCCTGTGGTCAAATCTTTGTCAGCTCCATGCAAGACAAGCACCTCACCCATTGTATTTCCCCTGTGTCTCTGAAAATTGCTTTTAAAAAAGTAGTACATAGATTTATTCAAACATTTAATAAAAAAAATAGAGCTAAGTAAATTACAGAAAAGTTTAACTTAGGAATTAAAATATAGATTATTAAATAAATTTATCATATTATATAGACCATGTTTGCAAAAATTTTGCCACACTTGCTGTGCTTAAGACTCATTCATGACACTGCACTCAGGAAATCACTCCTGGCAGACTTGGGGGGAATATAGGGTTGTCTGGGATCAAACTTGGGTCAGCTGTGTATGTGGCATATGCTGTTTTCTCTGGACCCAATGTTTACAATTTTTTGTGTTGATGTTTTGGGGTCACACCTAATAGCTCTCAGGGCATACTTCAGGCTCTGTGTTCATTGGTTCCTCCTGATTATTCTCAGGGGCCATAACAATATTGGGGATGAAACCCAAATTGGAAACATGCAAGGCAACCTAACACCTTACCTGCTGTACTATCTTTCTAGCCCAAGAAATTATATCTTAGCATGTTTTTTCATCAATAGGATTGAATTCAGAGCCTCATGCATGCATGAAATTAAATGTTGATCTAAAACTAAGTCAAGGACTTATAGACAAAACTTAATATTTTTTTCAAAAAGGGAAACAACAAAATACCTGCAGAGGAGTAAATGAACTCATACTACAAAATATTGGCCAACAGAGAGATGATCTAACATGTTGATAATAGATAAGTAAATTTTGGATTTTCTTGTTTGTTTTATATTTTTATTTATTTATTCTTAATTAATCAACTATTTTGCTCACATTTGGCAATGCTCAGGGCTTATTCCTGACTCTGCACTCAGGAATGGCTCCAGTGGTGCTGGTGGGGCAGAGACTAGAACCCTGGTCAGTCTTGTGCAAGGAAAGTCCACTGTCGCTGTACTCTTGCTCTGGCCACTGAAAATAGATGAATAGATTTAAATAATTAAGTGTAAACTATGTAAAAGTGGTACATTTCCTAACTATTATGTGGTGACTTCAACAGAAAGATGCAGCAATCCTAAATTTCTAGATTCTTAAGAACCCCAAATATACACAAAGCAGAAACAAGGTGAAAGACAAAATTAAATATGCTCTGATAGTTGAATATTTATGTGCTTGTTTCTCAGTAAGTTTTTGTATAAAAATAAAACAAGAAATGACAAAGTTCACTTCCTAAAATAAGCAATATATATGAGCAGTAACTTCTAACCTGAGGACATGCAATTACCAAAAATATATGAAAGAATGTTCATTCATTTAAGAAATGTATATCAATGCCCTGTACAATATGACTTTATATCTATCAAAAAAGATTACAATTCTAAAGGACTGGACAATCCCAAGTGGTGGAAAGAAAATGAAATAGTTGAATTACCTTAACTGCCAGAGGCAATAGAATGGTTGCAACTTCATTGGGTATTATTTTGCTGTAATCACAAACCAGTATTTCACTTCAAGATACATATTTAACAGCAGTATAGGTATATGTATACCAATAGACTTTCAGTGCATCATTATTTGTTACAGTGCCAAGTGCTAACTGTCTAAATGTCCATTAGCACAAAATAGATAGCTATAAATGAACTGCTATATATCAGTAAGATTGAATTTGTCTCATAAAAGACACTAAGATAACTAAACAAAATAGATGCCAAGCAGATGCCACAGTTAGGAAGATTACGCTTAATTGCACTTGCTCAATTATGTGGATTATATCTCATCCAAAGAAATTTTCTATTTAGCCAAAATACTCTTAAGGAGAGGAACAATGGATATTGCAACAGTGTTTACAAAAGAAAATTAATCAATGGGGTATTTAGCAGGAGAAACTATTTCTGGTCATATGCTGTGGAAAATAGGTAACGGATTACAATCGATTACATCTCTTCCACTGAGGATGAGATGCTTTAACAACTATAAAACCTATGTTCAATGGGAAGAAGTTACATATGACAGAGAAATAACTCAATGTTGTGCTTTGGATGCTGTTAATGGCCCTAGTGGGAACCTTAAGCCCCTCTTTTGGTAAAACCAATTCATCACTGAGGAACTTACCCAGAGGAGGAAGGAAAACTTGATTTCTCACAAATACCTAAAAGTTCAGGATACAAATATTCATTGGTTTTTATTGACACTTTCACTGGCTTGCCCCTCCCACACTGATGAAGCCAGAGAAGTGCCTCAAGTGTTAAGGAAATAATTCCTAGATTTGGCTACCGCAGGTCACTCAGGACAACAATGGTATTTCTATCACCTTTAAAATCACCCGAGATTTTGCCTCTGCTGTAAGGGTTATCAACTGCACACAGTATGACACCCCCAATCATCAGGATAAGTAAGAAATTTAATCACATCCTAAAAAGATATGAGGGGTATTATGTCAAGAAACTTCTGAGTCTCGGCACTTACCCAATAGTGCTTCTCAAATACAAAAAAGCTCTTAAGGCAAAACTTCAGTTTATTTCTTTTTGGCTATTATCACTGTATCACTCTCATCCTGTTGTTCATAGATTTCCTCGAGCAGGCACCAGTAACGTCTCCTTTGTCCTAGCCCTGAGATTTTAGAAAGTGCCACATTTGAGGCTCTTGCAGGGTCAGGGGAATGAGACCCATCATTGTTTCTGGTTTTTGGCATACTGAATATGCCACGGGGAGTTTGCCAGACTCTGCCTTTGTGGGCAGGATACTTTCGGTAGCCTGCCAGGTTCTACAGAGTAAGAATTAAGATAAAAAAGATGTTGTGCCACTTCCTTCATGTGTGAGGCTTGTCCAAACGTGTGGAGAGTGGTCTCAGTATGGCTGTGGCTGGTTCCAGAGGTCTTTGGGGCGGGGAGAGAAACTCAACCCATCCCCCTCTAAGGGGCCCAGGTGAGGACAGCCAGGCAAAGGGGCAGGAGCTAATCCTTTTAGAAGCATAAACATTTTGCTAGACTCAAAATTTACAGTTAAGTACATATGTTATTAATTTAGGACAGGTGCAGCAGGCAATTCAAGAATATGAAGTATTGTTTTGAATCACCTAGATAATATATTAACCCAACCAAAATTCAGCTGGGTATTTGAGTCTTACTGAAAACTTGGGAAGTTGGATCCGTTTCTGATTTGACACTGTCTAGATGGATGGGACCTTACCAAGTTATCTGAAGCGCTCACACTCCTAGAGAATTTAGTGAAATTTCTTGTTGGGTTCATCTTGATGCAGGACCTGTGACAGCAGATCTCTCTGTTTGTCCAAGGTTCCTAGGTCCTTCAATTATTTCAAGAATGAACATATTGAGGAATAAAGATGTTCAGACTCAAAGTTAGAAAATAGAAAAGTTTATTGGAAAGTAAATAGAAATGAAAGAAATTTTGCAGTCGTGGAGGAACTTAGTTGTTGGACTGTGCCAAGTAAGGCTGGATGTGTGTGTGGGTTTTTTAAAGTAGGAAAACCTGGCCATTGAATTACATAGCAAACAAAGTGTTTGAGGGTTGCCATTTATTTCCCAGAGACATCTTGTTAATTTAGGGTCTGTTTGTGTCGCTAAGATAAGGTTAATATATTATATTCTCAGTTATACTTGTGGAGATTGTCTGTAGACCTTTTAGATTATATAATTCACCATATGCTCAGGTATTACCTGTGTTATCTCTAAGTCTCCTATGAACCCAAAGTCTGGACAGAATTTATGGTCTTGGGAAAATTTAAACCTCCCTACTCTCAAAAAGAGCCCAAGAATATGTGAGAAAATTTAAAATGTAGAATGGAGACACCTAAAAGGAAACTATTTGCAGAAGCTGGCAAGGAGGAATTGAGACTTCCTCATTCAAGAACTCCAGGATAAAATCAGTTCCATTTATGTTGTGAAGCAAACATGGTTTTGATCTTTGAGTTATATGGAATGATTCAAACTATGTCTGTAAACCCACAGAAGACTTGAAACTTCACTTTAGAAAACCCAATATTAAAAGCTAAATGATGTCAGTTATCATTGAACATGACTTTACAGATGGTTAGTAAAAGCAGAGAGCTAATTTATTTTATATCTGACTCATCAATATGCAGAAGAAAGATACAAAAGTTAATACAATAGCCATTATTTTATTGTTTCCTTAAAGATTCTGCCCTCCTTGAGCATGAGAAGCTTTCCTTCTTTGAGGCCTAATATTTTAAAAAGTTTTCCAATCTGTCCAATTTCTCACTCAGAATGACAACTCTGAAGGCCAATACACCATTGCCTGGGGCCCAAAAATACTGAACTGGCATGAGATTTCTCTCCCATACAGAGATAAGGTCTGAGTCAATTTTTTCATCATCAAGAAACCACAGAAGGAAGACCTACATCTATGTAGTCCTTAAACATTTAAAGCAGGAGAAGTTCTAGATGGACATTTTATAGCAGACAAAAAGGTTCTAGTAATGATCATTTAGCAAATAAAAGAACTTGAGAATAAATTTCCCAGCCCTGAACTATCCAGAAGGCATGAAGCCTGCCTGTCTTTGACATGCAAGTCCTGAGCTCTTTAGAAATGGAGCATCTGAAGCATCTCCTAGTTGCAGGAACCAAGTCCCTACCCAGTTAAGGGTGAAAATCTCAGAAAAGGAGACACCACTAGAATCTAAAAGTCATAATATGAATATAAAATAAGCATCAAGAATTCAATTCTTTCTCTCTGACAACTTTTATATATTCAGAGAACCCCAGCCAAGACATTTTGGAGAGAAATTGTATATCCATCTGCTTTTACTGACTGTTTGGAGAATTGCAATACATCTTTTAAAAAATCACCTTCATTCTCTGCTTTGTCCTCTTTATTTCTCTAAGTTTCTTCTAATAAAACTATTTTGAGTCATTAGGTACACCTATTCATGTTGTTTCAATTTTAAAAAAGGGAGGGAGGGAAGAAAGGAAGGAAGGAAGGAAGGAAGGAAGGAAGGAAGGAAGGAAGGAAGGAAGGAAGGAAGGGAGAGAGAAGGATAGGAAGGAAAGAAGGAAAGAAGGGAGGGAAGAAGATAATTAGAGAAAATGATGCAACTTTCTTTTATACAAAGTTCATGATCAGGAAAGGTAATCTACTATATTTCAAGCTAAAATTGTGAACATTTTAAAGGAAGATTGATACAGTGGGAGTGGGAGGGTGTATGACCAGATAAGCTAATTAATCTAATGTTAATCTAATCTAGTTATTTTAATCTTACTTGCCTGGAGAGTTATACAATCAAGAATAGATAGTAGCAAATAACCGCAGATAAATCAAAACCCAGCCAGAAAACAGGGACGCACACAGGTAGGCACACAGAAATACACAAAAATAACATCAGGGAGAGGAAATTTTTCTTTCAGTTTCTACACTCTCTTTCTGCTTTCCTCACCTCACATTTTTAGAGATGTGATTTAAATGTTGATATGGGTTTGTGCTGTGAGGTGCATGACTAACTAATATGTACTCTTGGCTTTTTTCCCTTTATTATTAATCTAGCATTCTTCAAGAAGGACTAATGATCAAACAAGAAATAGACAGACAGAAAATAAGTTAAAGGGAGAGCCTACACATCTGAAGTCAGAATTATTCTCCCAGCTCAGTTCTGGATATCTATGAAGCCTTTGTAAACTTAGTTGTCAGTATGTGCTGATTCAGTTGTGTCCCTGATTACCAGAATAAAAGCTTGCAGTTGAAAAAGGTTATGCCCTAGAGATTTCTTTAAAAGACTAGCTATTAGTTGCCCTACTTTCAGAGTCTTGAAACTGAACTTGAAACCAGTAATTGCAAATGTAGGAAAATCAAAATTTTGAGACAGGTAAAAGGATAAATAAATAAATATATATCTATACTTATTCCGCTGTTGTAAATATTATTAAATTTATAAATGGTAGTAAAACATCAGCTAAATATAATCCATGAATAAATTGATAATAAACAGGTATAATATTTATGATAATTATTTTATCTATGATAAACAACATAAACATTGAATAAATTAATAACATACATTTTAATATCAGCACTAGATAATTAATTCCTCAAAGGTTGGGTATTGAAAATTACTAATAAAAATTTAGCTGCGATAGCACAGCGGTAGGGCGTTTGCCTTGCACGCAGCCAACATGGCCGACCCGAGTTCGATTCCTCCGCC
>JAOXYA010118956.1:0-10511 GCA_028565675.1 Sorex palustris
CGGCCTGGGGGGTGGGGGGCGGCCCGCGACCCCCCACCCCGCCCCCGCGCCGGGCGCCGCAGCTCGGAGACCCCCGCGCGCCCGCGCGCGCGCGCGCGCGTCACCCCAATCCGAGCCTGGGCCACCCTATTTTTTTTAATTATTATTTTTTTATTCCCCGTTTTTTTTCCTTTAAAGTTCTTTTGTGCTCCTTCCCCCCCATCCCCCCGATAAATCACCAAACTGTTACCTAGCGGGGCGGGAGCGCCGCGCCGACGCCCCCCGCCCCCAGCGCGCTCCGAACGCCGCCCCGCATTTTGGCATTTGCAGGGGTGGGGGGAGAGGCACCGCCTGGGAGCGCCCTGCCCCCAGCACCCCCCCAAGATCTTTTCTCTATTCTTTTTTTTTTTTGGCTTCCTTTTTCCTCTCTTCCTTTTTTTTTTTTTGTTGAATTCTCCTTCCCCCCCATTCCGAGGCATGGGGCTCCGTGCGCCGCGCTTCTAGATTCAACAGCTCGGAGGCGGCGCGGGCACCCCCCCGGGCAGCCTCGGTCTCCTTCCAACTTTGCAGGATGGCTCGCTTCGGGGAGGCGGCGGTGGTGGCCAGGCCCGGCTCGGGCTCGGGCGACTCGGACCAGAGCCGGAACCGGCCGGGGACCCCGGTGCCGGCCGCGGGTTCGGCGGCCGCCTACAAGCAGACCAAGGCGCAGCGCGCGCGGACTATGGCCCTGTACAACCCCATCCCGGTCCGGCAGAACTGCTTCACCGTCAACCGCTCCCTCTTCATCCTCGCCGAGGAGAACATCGTGCGAAAATACGCCCGCAAGCTCACCGATTGGCCATATCCTTCCTGGCCCGGCTCGTGGGGAGGGGGAAGCCCCCCCGGGGCGCCGAACGCGGGCCCCGCGACCCCCCGGATCCCCCCGGGCCCGTTTGGCCAAGCGCTTGCCACCAGGCACCGAACCGGGGTCCTCCCCCCCCTCCCCAGGTAAGACTTTGCATCGTGCGTCTTTTCCGTGGATCCTCCTGGGTTGCCCCCCCCATCCCCACCCCGTGCGTGGTGACCCTTGGGGACAGCAGGTGCAGCCCCCCCCATGAGCCCCCCGCACGCTGCGTTCTGACGGCGGTGGCGGCGGTGGTGGTCTCACCCCCGCAGAGCTGCCCGGGGGGCGAAGTTCAGGCTCCCGGCGGGGGTTGAGTGGTCCATGAGGATCCAGGGATGCTCCGGGCTGAGTGGTCCGTGAGGATCCAGGGATGCTCCGGGCCGAGTGGTCCATGAGCATCCAGGGATGCTCCGGGCTGAGTGGTCCATGAGCATCCAGGGATGCCCAGGCAGGAGGAGGAGGAGATGCCTCGGACCCAGCCCCCCCTCCCCCCCCACACAGGACAGGATAACGGCCAACTCTCGGTGGGGAGGGGGGTCACGTTTAAGTTTGGGCGCCTGGAAGTGTGTGTGTGTGTGTTTGTGTGCGTGTGTGTGTGTGTGTGTGTGTGTGGGGGTCTTCCCGCCGTGCCTCCCTGCCTGGCAGAGGGGCTCTGCAGGGCCCTGGGCACGCATGTGTGTTGAGGACTCGGGGTGGGTTTTTTTTTCCTGGCGCTGGGCTGCCCTGGATGCAGATGGAAGGGGTCCCCTGAGTTCACCTGTGCGCCGGGGCTGCCACCGGGGAGAGTTAGTGGCTGTGCCCAGGGCTGCACCCCAGTTCCCCCCACCCAAGGCCCCGTGGGGTGCGCTCCACGCCGGCTACTGCTGCTCGCCAAGAATCCAGGCTGGTTAGCAGAGCTTGAGGGACTGGGGTGTCGCGCGGTGGCGAAGCGGGAGGCAGGTGGAGAGGGGTGTGGGGGGTGGGGTGCTGCACCTGCGGGGGCTCCCACGCTCCAGGTGTGCCGCGGCCAGGCAGCTGGAGGCCCCCCAATCCCCCCCTCGTATCCCACCCCGGGGTCCTGCCTGCCCCTCGCCTCCCGCCTCGCGGCGATTGGTTGGCTCGTTGGAAGCGGGGACCGTGCTCGGCTCGGCGGCGCGCGGCCTCCCCCGCCGCGTCTCCCCGCCTTCCCTCCCCCCAATGCCCCCCGCCGAGGGGTGGGGGGGCGCTGCAGTGCGTGAGTCGGAGCGTCTGCTGGGGAGGGGGCGCGGGTCCGAGGGCGGCTCCACGCCCCGCAGTCCGGACGCGCGCGCGCGCGCGCAGCGAGGCTTATTGTGTGTGCGCGCGCGCGGGTGCGGCGAGCGCGCGCGCGCGCAGCTGCCGGCCCCGCCCTCGGACGCCCCCGACCCTTCAGGGGCGGGTCCCACCCCACCCCCCAAGGGCTGCGGGGGCTCCGCACCCCGGCTGCACCCCGCGCTCCGGAGCGTGGCGTGCCGGCGCCGCCCTGCCCGCTACAGAGCGCCTGCCAACATCCCAGGCGGCCGCCGAGGGGTCCCTCCATCCCCCTCCCCCTTTCCAAACCGGGACCCCCCCTTTCTCCCTGGCACTTCCGGCCACCCAGCCCCGGGCCCCCGAACACGTTTCGCGCACCACGTGGCCGCCTCCGCTCGCGTTAGCGTTTCCGTTGCTCCCGGTTGCCAGCGCCCCTTTTCTTGTCCGGGGCCAGCACGGGTTGGGGGAGGGGCGCCCCATCCCCCCCTGCACCCCTCCGTGCACCGCTGTGGCCCCTCCCCCCCGCCGCCCCCTCCCCGAGTTCCGGGGAGCTCCTGCAGCGTTTCACGCAGGGCAGAGGTGGGCAGAGATGCCAGGCCCCGCTGGTGCCAAGCTCACGCCCCCTCCCCTCCCCTCCCTTCCCCTCCCCTCCCCTCCCCCTCCCCTCCTCTCCTCTCCCCTGCCTTCCTCCAATAATCAATCGATTCATGCTCGGTTCCCCCACTGGTAACCCCCCCCCCAGGGAGGATCCAGTTCCCCCAAAACTGTCTTCCCTACCCCCCAAACCTCCAGTGCACCCAGATTCATCTCCCACCTCCTTCTTTTGGGTGCCGCCCTGCGCGGTGCCAGGGATGGGTGTTCAGGCGGGCTTGGGGTCGGGGGGCTGCGTGGTCCGGGTTCAAGTCCTAGGGGCTGCGCTGTGACCTTGAACAATTATCTGCTTCCCTTGATCCGTGTGTGGGCCGGGAGTTCCCGGGTGGGTTCGTTGAGTTCCCACGTGTCTGGCTTCCCGGTACCAGCTCTTAGCGCCAGGCCGTGGTGATTAAGGAGAGGACTTTGCATGCAGGCAGGGGAGAAGGGGGTGTCCCGGTTCCCCCCCTGGCGGGGAGCTCCGGGCGTTTTTAGAGGCATGGAAGGGGCTGGGGGCTAGTTAAGAATTTAGACTCCTCCAGGCGCTGGAGTGATAGCACAGCGGGAGAGGGCATTTGCCTTGCACGCGGCCCACCCGGGTTCGATCCCCAGCATCCCATAGGGTCCTCCGAGCACCGCCTGGAGGGATTCCTGAGTGCAGAACCGGGAGTCAGCCCTGAGCATCGCCGGGTGGGACCCAAAAAGTAAAGAAAAAAAAAGAATTCAGATTTCTGGGCCCTTCTCCAGAATCGGTGAGGCCTTCCTTTGGATGAACCCTCCTTAGGATGGTTTCGGATGGAAGTTTGGGGTGCCCCGTTCAGCCCTGGAGCCTGAGAGAAACACGTGAGACCCGGCCTTGAAGGGAAACGGGCGGCTCTGTGGGCCTGCCGCCTCTTGAGTCCTGGGCATCTTTGCTGGCTGTGTCCCGCCGTTGCGTTGGACCTATTGGTCCAACCCAGGCACTGACACATCCTCGGAGACGCCTGTGATCTGTGGGTGCGGGTGGGTGACCGGCCTCGCCCGGTTCTTCATGGAAAAGATCTGGATCTTTCTGGAACGGATGCCCGACACAGCCCGGGTTCGGCGGGGCTGGCGGGGGTGTCGGTGGGCTGGCAGCTCGCTCCGAAGGCGCCGCATTTTGTTTTATCTTTCCTTCTTGCAAGCACCGTCTGCAGAGGGAGAAAGAGACAGAGATTCAGAGAGAGAGACAGAAAGAGAGAGAACGAGAGAGAGAGAGAGAGAGAGAGAGAGAGAGAGAGAGGAGAGAGAGAGATTGCGTTTTCCTGCTGGGCTCCGGGCGGCAGTGGGCCTCGTAACCTTTTGGAAAATGCTAATTTAATTTTGGAGGCGATCTGTACGTCTCCAATTCCTCTTTTTCTCCCTTGCTCATCTGCAGGGCCCCTCAAAAGCCTTCCAGAGGGGCACTTGCTGTTCAGGAATGTTTCCTATGGTCTGGGCTGGTCCGTCCCAGGTCCTGGGGCCCTCAGGGGTCCCCCTTCCTGTTTGCAAGGCTGATGGGGTTGGGGCCCATTCCCGGTGCAGGGGGGGGCAGAAGCTGCACCCCCATCCCCCTAATCCACTTTCCAGAGAATCCCCCATTTCCCACAGTGCTCTGATCTCTGGAGGAGAATTGTTGAGATCTTGTTTTTTTGGGGGGCTTTCTGGGTGGCCCCCCAAGTATTTCTGGCTGTTCATGGTGAGGCAGGGGGTCCCCTAAATCCCCACCCGGGGCCTCCTGCCTTCCTGAGGTGGGGGATTCTCCGTGGTCCTCCCAGGGGACACACGGACCGGGGTTTCGGGCTGGGTGACAGTGATGCTGACCCAAACCCTGGCTGCGGAACGTGGACGAAGACAACAGGGCAGGCGGGTGCCCAGCTTGGGGACTGCGGGGTCTGGCGCTATGATGCTCTGGTTCCTGTTTGGCCTCCGTCCTTGCCCTGCGCGCACACCCGGGGGGTGGGGTTGTCTGGTAGGGACACCGAGGGGCCCGGAGGCCCGCCAGGCCCTCCTGGAAAGCAGGCTGGTGGGGAGGCACTTGAGAGAGACAAAAATATCTCGGAGGTGATAGCGTGTCATGTCCCACCCGCCCGCCCCTCCGCGGCGGAGCTGTCTGAATGCCGCAGCCCAGGTCGCTGTGAATTAGAGGAGGAGGAGGAGGAGGAGTGGGAGGAAGAGGAGGAGGAAGAAGAGGAGGAGGAAGAAGAGGAAGAGGACCCCAACATCCTTCCTTAGCTGCAGTTCCCGTAAAACCCAGACTCCCGGCGTTCTCGGCCTCATCCTCAGTTACTTCTCTCCTTGGAGCGGCAGGGGTCGGAACCGGAGGCGTCTTCCCCTCCCCCTGAACTCTGCAACCCACCCACTCCCCTTCCCCGTTATTTTATTTTATTTTATGTTGTAGGAACATCTGCCTTCGTTCCATTTTCGTTCTCCCAAAGTGTTAAAACCCCAAACGCTCATCAGCCCAGACCCGCTTGGGTTCCAATCTCCCCGCGTTGTTGCTCTTCTTGGGGGGGGGGGTCCACGACCCCCCGCCTCCCTCCCCCTCACGCCCTGGCTTGTACTTTCTGCTCCAAGACGAGGTGGGACGTCGCCCTGTGAACCCCCTTTTCCTCCCTGCCTCCCGGGCACCCCAATTTCTCCGTTCCTTCCCTCTCTGCCCTGGTTCCTTCTCCCCCTCTGCCCCTCTGTGTGGTTCTATATTTCTCTCTCTCTCTCTCTCTCTCTCTCTCTCTCTCTCTCTCTCTCTCTCTCATTTTAGGTTCAGCCTTTGTGAATAATTCATTATCTGTGTGGGCTTTTCCTGGGCTTTTCAGAAAAGAGAGGTTACTTGTCTTCCACCGGGAGAGGGAAAGGAGGTCTTCTTGCTGCGGCCGGCGCCGCGAACACCGCCTCTCTTCCGGCCTGCTGTTCCTCGCTGGCCGTTGCTTGGTGGGTGGGTGGGTTGGTTTTGTGGTTGCGGGGGCCACCCTTGGCGCTCCTCAGGGCGTCCTCCAGGCTCTGCGCTCAGGAATCACTCCTGGTAAAGCTCGGAGTGTTGGTGGTGGGGATCGAACCCGGGTCTGCGGCGTACGAGGGCAAGCACCTGCCCTCCCATGCTCTCCTGGCTGGCTTGGTTTCTTTTTTTTTTTCTTTTCTTTTTGGGTCCCACCCGGCGATGCTCAGGGCTGACTCCCGGCTCTGCACTCAGGGATCACTCCTGGCAGTGTTCGGGGGACCCTAGGGGATGCTGGGAATTGAACCCGGGTCGACCGTGTGCAAGGCAAACGCCCTCCCCGCTGTGCTATCGCTCCAGCCCTCTAACCCACAGACTTATTTATTTATTTGCTTTTTGGGTCCCACCCGGCAATGCTCAGGGGTTATTCCCGGCTCTGCACTCAGGACTCACTCCTGGAGGTGCTTGGAGGACCCTATGGGATGCCGGGGATCGAACCCGGGTCGGCCACATGCCAGGCCAACGCCCTCCCTGCTGTGCTATCGCTCCGGCCCCTGGAAAAAAAATATTTAATCATAACAATTGCGGGGGGAGGGCGGCACCCCGTGGAGTGCCGGGACTCGAACCCCAGGCCTCCTCTGTGCCCCACTGTGGAACCTTTTATCCACCAGCCCTGAATCCCACTCTGGCAGCGAACTTGGTCTTGGGGTTCAGGTGACAAGGCCTGACAGCTGCCCCGTGCAAAACGCAGGTGGCCTCGGGGTCCCCTGGGGTGAGTGATGGGTCCCTCCCCCAAGGAGTGGCCGGGACATGCCCCCCAACTCCCCCCAATTCCCACTGCCAGCATTGAGCCGGCCCTTGGGGGCTGAGTGATTCATTTTGGGGGTCGGGGCAGACAGGGCTTCCCCGATGACACTCAGGACATCTGGACCGTTCTTGGCCAAACCTGCCTTTCCGTTAAACGCCGGGGCCTCGCTTGCTGTGTTTGGGGTGTCCCTTGTAAAATCGGGGTCCCCCAGGGCCTGGCAACGCTGGTGCATGTCCCTGCGTCCTCTGCCCCACGTCCCGGCCTGAGTGATTTCTTGCTGCGGGCACCCCTGGCAGGCAGCAAGCCAGGGGCACTGGCCTGTGTCCCCTCAGCCCAGGTGCCTGGGTGCTGGCAGGTGGGGAGGCCGCTGGGAGGGTTGGGGGCCGGGGCGCGGGGTCCCATGGAGACTTGGAAGTGGCTGGGCCAGGCATTTCCTCCTCCCACCTCATGCAGTTTCCAAGGGTCACGCCTACCCCGGGGTGCTTGGGAATGTTTGGAATTGGCCAGCAGAGGAGGAAACTTCGCACAGCACTGGGGCCGGTGGGATTTGGAGGAGAGTGCAGGGAGTGGCGGGGAGAGAGAAAGAGAGAGAGAGAGAGAGAGAGAGCCCTACAGGGAGGTGCCTGCCATGCACTCGGCTGACCTGGGTTTGCCCCCTGGCATCACCTAAGGGTCCCATGAGTCCCAAGTGTGGCCCCAGAACAAAAACGAACGTTTTTCTCCGCATCCTTGGATCAAACATGCCACCCAGAGTCTTGTCCTCTGACCCCCATTTGTGACTGGCTATGTAACGTTCCCTGCGTGCGCGGGGCAGATGGTGGGACCCCCCCAACCCCCACACACACCCCAGACACCTCATTGCCCCTGAAGGCCCCATCACTCCTCCTCCTGATCCTGTTCTCTGGTGGCTGCCCAAGGCCGCCGCTCTGAGCTGGGCCGGACCCTCGGACCCCCACAGCCCTGTGGCCCGTCTCCTGCCGTCAGAGGGCATTTCCGAGTGGGTCCGTTGCTCTGTGGGGTCTCTGCCCACCCGTGAGCACGCCATCCACGAGGCCGTGTTTGTTCCTGGTGGCCACAGCGCACAGGATGGGGTGGACGCCTGCCCTTGGGTCATTCTGTTCCCCACTCCTTCCCCCCGCCCCTCGGTGACGCTTGGCGTGTGGGACTTTGTAGTGGCCAGAGCTGCCGTCCCCAAGACCCTTTCCCGGAGTGCGGGGGGAGGTGACCCGGCCATCCACATGCTGGACACCTGAGTCGGCTGCAAGTCGGATCTGTCCAGAGAGTCACCATGTGAGCGTGAGGGGCAGGCCTGTCCCCCCTCCGGGTGCAAGTCCCCCCGTTCCAGGCAAGGGCCCCTCTTCCTGCCCACCCCGGGGTGCCTTGGGATGAGGGCGGCTGTTTGCGTTGGGCTGTCCACTGTGGTAGCCCAACTGGCCAGGCTGAGCACCCCGGGTCCCTCGGCTTAGGGTGGCAGGCTGGCTCTGTCTGGCTGGGCCTGGTTGTTGGGCAGTGTTTCCCCTCAATGAGTGACCGACATCACTTTCTCCCTTGGCGCCTGCCTGGTCCCTTCCTGGTGACACCGCCCCCTGGGTCCCCTGACGGGAAGCCGTAATTCAGGGTCCCCCGAATCGCTCACCCAGAGATCCGAGCTGATGGACGGTGGCGTGGACACTGGGGTTTAAGATGCTGAAAAAAAAAAACAAAACAAGGGGCCGGAGCAATAGCACAGCGGGGAGGGCGTTGGCCTTGCACGCAGCCGACCCGGGTTCGATTCCCGGCATCCCATAGGGTCCCCCGAGCACCGCCAGGACTGATCCCTGAGTGCAGAGCCGGGAGTCAGCCCTGGGCATCGCCGGGTGGGACCCAAAAAAGAAAGAAACAAAACAAAATGCCTCAGAAAGTGAGGGCATTCGATTTCCGATCCGAACAAAATCTCTTGCCAGAAACTTCCATGTCTTAGAACGCACGGCCGCCACCTTTGACCCCATGACTCTTCTCATTCACGTTTCTCTTTTTTTCTTTGTGCTTTTTGGGTCCCACCCGGCCATGCTCAGGGCTGACTCCCGGCTCTGCACTCAGGAATCACTCCTGGCGGTGCTCGGGGGACCCCAGGGGATGCCGGGGATCGAACCCAGGTCGGCCGCGTGCCAGGCCAACGCCGTCCCCACTGTGCTATTGCTCCGGCCCCTAGAGCAGTGTCTGGCTGGCACCAGTGTCCCCTCAAGCCGGTGTCTACCGGGACTCGGGCAGGTGGGGCCTGTCCACTCCGCCGGTGACTGTTAGCTGCCCTCCTGGGGCAGGACCGAGGCCCTGGGCTCTCAGGGCTCGCTTGGCCTGCAGTGTTGCAGTGATCTGTGAGAAAAGCCCCTCAGTAGCAGCCCTGCCCCGGCCAAGCCGGCATGCAGGCGCCAGCAGGTAGAGGGAGGTGCCACCTGCGGGCGTCGGTGCTGTGTGGGGGGCAGGTGGCTCAGGGGGGCTCGGGACGGGCACCTTCTCAGCTGAGAGTCTCGGAGGGTCCAGTGCCCACGCCTGGCTGGCTCCTGACACCACGTCTGTCTCTGTCCTTCTGTCAGTGTGCCCTGCCCACCCCGTGTCCACCCCACACATTGTGTTCATCCCACATACACCGTGTCCACCCCACACATTGTGTTCATCCCACATACACTGTGTCCACCCCACATTCACTGTGTTCATTACACACACAGTGTCCACCCCACACACACCATGTCGACCCCACACGCAGTGTCCACCCCACACACACCATATCCACCCCCCACACACAGTGCCCACTGCACACACAGTGTCCATCCCACATACACTGTGTCCACCCCCCCACACCGTGTCTACCCCACATTCACCGTGTCCATTACACACACTGTGTTTAACCCCCACACACAGTGTCCACTCCAACACCATGTTCCCCTCCACATCCTACGTGTCCCTCAACACCAGCCCCCTGTCCAGGCCCCGACCCCGGGCTCCCCACACCCCCGCTGGCCTCTGTCCCCCTCAGAGCGCATCCCGGTCTGTTCCCCATCACACTCTTCTCCGGCTGTCCCCCCTTCTCCACCACCCCGGCTCCTTCCCCCTCACTCACACCATCTCTGTGCCCTCTCTGAGCGTGGCAGCTGGGCAGGTGAGCGTGATGTGATGGAGCGTGGCTGCCGGCTGCTGGCCGCGGTCACTCTGCATGTGGCCCAGGCGGTTCTCGGATCAGTGCATCCTCGGGGCCGGGTGCGAGGGGCCAGGGGTGAGGCCGGGGCTGCTAGGGGCAGCCCTCCTTCCCCTCCCCGAATGGTTGGGGTCAGTGCCCACGGAACTGGGCAGTCCATGTGCCCCCGCCCGCCCACCTGCCTTCGTCTGCAGTGGTGACGAGCAGCAGAAACAGCCGTGTATGCGTGTGTGCACGTTTGCATGTGTGTGTACATGTGTATGCATGTGTATGTATGTGTGCGTGTGTGAATGCGTGTGTACACACTTGCGTGGGCACATGGGTATGCATGTATATGCATGCATGTGTCATGTGGACGTGTGTATGTGTGTATGTACGCATGTGTGTGCACATGTGTATGTGTGTATGCATATCTGCATGTTTGTATGCATGTGTATGTGTGTGCGTATGCATGTGTGCACATCTTCATGTGCACGTGTGTATGCGTGTGCATGTATGCGTGTGTGTATGCATGTCAGTGCACGTGTGTATGTGTGAATGTGTATGCATCTGTGCACGTGTGTGTGCGTATGTATGTGTGCATGTGTATGCATGTGTGCACACCTGCGTGTGTACATGAAAACATTGTTAAGCACTTATTTACAATCTTGTGTTCTAATTTTCTGGTCTCTCTTGAAAATGGACTTTGTCTAGTTTCAACAAAAATAAGTGCTGAGGACTACAAGATTCTTCAAGTTATTGCAAAATTAACTTTTTGGAATATTAATCATAAAAAGTAAAGTAAAATAAAGGCCCTCCCGTTGATCATCGATTTGCTCGAGCGGGCCCAGTAACGTCTCCATTGGAGACTTTGTTGTTA
>JAOXYA010118965.1:0-10511 GCA_028565675.1 Sorex palustris
CCGAGAGGGGCGGAGGAATCGAACTCCGGTCGGCCATGTTGGCCGCGTGTAAGGCGAAAGCCCTACCGCTGTGCTATATTCACTGTGAGATACATGGTTGCAAAGCTGTTCATGACTGGTTTTCAGTCCTACAATGTTCCCACACCCATCCCTCCACCAGTGTACATTTCCCACCACCAATGTCCCTCTTTTCCCTCCCGCCTCCACCCCACCCCACCCCAGTGTGTCTCTATGGCAGACACTTTCAATTTTATTTTATTTTTATCAAGTTGTTCACAATATTTCATTACATTTAATATTTGAACACCAATCCCACCACCATCACACCTTCCCGCCACCACATTTCCATCCCGAACCCCAAACCTTACCCCAAAGCAGAACCGAAATAATTTCTTTTGTATTGCTTGTTATATGAATCATCCACTAAAAATGAGACCAAGAAAAATGTTTCTTAGAGGAAACTGTGTGAAGATTGTTATATTTCACCTAGGAGCCATTAAACCCTCCTATAAGAGATTAGTAAAGTTGTTAAAGGTTAAGCCTTGTGTGCTCATGTGTGTGTGTGTGTGTGTGTGTGTGTGTGTGTGTGTGTGTGTGTAAATATATTTCCCCCTAAGAGTGGTTGTATGGCAGACACTTTCCTTCTTGAGCACCATCAGGTGTTGCCCAAAAACAAAAACAAAAAAATAGAAATGAGTTGGGAGGGGCATTCTCAGATCCTGTCTTAGCAACCAGCAGGATTGAGGGGCCATTAAAACCATGAGCTCGCACCTGGAAGTGATTGTTGTTTTTCCAAGTCTTTCTTCAATGTAAACCAGATTTTGAGGGCTCCCCATATGGGTAAGTTTGGGGTGGCCGGGTGCAAAACTAGTAGGCTGGGACTTGACAGAGCCAGGTCGTTCTGTCCTGGGCACCTTCGTGGTATTTATTCAACCCCTGCTGGGTGCAGCTACCCTGGTCCCACTGCTTCCAGTGGGGGACCCTGGACATCACCTCCCGGGGCTCAGCCCTGCCCCTCAAGGGACAGCCACTTTGTGGGATAGGGCACAGGGTCGTGGGGGTGGGGAGTCACGTGGGAATCTCCCAAGTGGCACCACTGTTTGGGATCTGCACCTTCACCCCTTCCTGGGGGACCCTGGGCATGTTTCCAGGGAAACAGACTTTGTCCTTGGGTCTGAGTGGGAGACTCTGGGTCCGAAAACATGGCGTCAGGCGTCCAGCCGCTGAGCTGAGACTCTGGGGAGGTGAGCCAGGAGAGCTGAGAGCTCGGGTTGGTTTCTCAGACACATCTGGGATGCTGGGCTGGAGCGATAGCATAACAGGTAGGGCATTTGCCTTGCTCGTGGCCGACACAGGCTGACCCAGGTTCAATTCCTCCACCCCTCTCGGAGAGCCCTACAAGCTACCTAGAGTATTGTGCCCTCACGGCAAAGCCTGGCAAGCTACTCGTGACGTATTCGATATGCCAAACACAGTAACAACCAAGTCTCACAATAGAGACTTGACTGGTGCCCACTCGAGCAAATCGATGAACAATGGGAGGACAGTGACATCTGGGATGCTAATGCCCCCCTCACACACACACACACACACACACACACACACACACACACACACTGACATCTGGGATGCTAATGCCCCCCCCTCTCTTTCTCACACACACACACACACACACACACACACACACACACACCGGCCCTCGAGGGTTCCAGAGACCCCAAGTTGGGGATGACCGCGCTGCCACCCATCTCAGAAAGACCTTGTGCAGCCGGCGTCAGTGGCCCTGCTTCCTACAAAGCTTCTAGAAAAAGGGGACCTAGATGGGGGCAGCCCTCAGTGTCCAAACCAAGATGCTCCCTAGGCCCCCCCCGCAAAGCTGAGTCTGTGGAGAAGGTGGCACTTGAGCCAGTGACTCCTGTGGTTCAGGAATGGCCAGGACGGGGCGGGGGGAGGGGGGCAGAGCACGAGGGGCTTCTGCTTCCAGGGATGGCAGGCCCCCTGGCCAGGGGTGTCACGGGGCAACGAGGTGACCTGGAGTCTCATGTGGCCCATTCTTTCCCTCAGTCCCACCCACCCATATCTAGCCTGAGTCGGCTGGACCCCCCCCCACATTGCCCCAGATGCTCCCCCACCCCACCCCAAGAATGAGCACCTGGGCAGGCACAGGCCTCTACAGGGCCCTGGAAGGCGCCCCCACGCACTGACCCCTGGAGTGCCCTTGTCCTCAGTGCTCCTGATTGATAGCCCCCCTGGCCCAGAGAGCAGCCCCACCTCCCTCTGCCCCACATGACCCCATGACCCTGTTAGAACCGCCACCCCCAGCCCCACTCCACATCTGCTGCTGCGTTAGCACCCGTGGGAGAGGGAAAACTGCCCACTCCCCTGCCTGACTTCAGTTTAGGCATCTGGGGCCTCAGCTGTCCTCAGCGAAAGGGTCAGGGGCAGGACTGGAGCAATAGCACAGCGGGTAGGACGCTTGCCTTGCACGCGGCCAACCCAGGTTCGATTCCCGGCGTCCCATATGGTCCTCTGAGCACCGCCAGGAGTGATTCCTGAGTGCAGAGCCAGGAGTAACCCCTGTGCATCGCCAGGTGTGACCCAAAAGGCACAAATAAATAAATAAATAAATAAATAAATAAATAAATTTTAAAAATCTGGAAAAAAGGAAAAAATAAAAGTTTAAGCCATGATGTGTGTGGGGTGGGGGGAGTGTATGAATTATCAACTGTGTGTTGACTCAATGAAAATGTACAGCTATAGTGGATAATCAAGTAAAATTGTTGAAAATAAACATGGATAGCCCATGTAACTTTTTTTTTGCTTTGTGGCCACACTGGGTGATGCTTAGGGGTTACTCCTGACTACACTCAGGAATCATTCCTGGTGGTCCTGGGGGCCATATGGGATGCTGGGGATTGAACCCGGGTCAGCCGAGTGCAAGGCAAGCACCCTTCCCACTGTACTTTTCCTCTGGTTCCAGCCCATGGAATTTCTATTTCTTTTAATGTAGACAAAGGCCATCACTGTTGATACCATTCTAGAGATGAATTTGGTTAAATAAACAAGCTCCAATATTAAAATTGATGTTAAGAAGTCAAATTGTTATGGGAGTTCCAGCTTGAAGGAGGGAGACTGTTCAGAAAGGGCTGAGAAACAGGAACACCAAGGAATCTTTTCCCAGGGCATTTCTGTGCCATGCTGTGCTTTGTCCTTCTGGACTCACCACCCGTGCTCAGTCACTGATGCTCCCACACACATTAGTGGCAGGGCAGGAAGGAGGAAGAGAGCCGTCTCACCCGGTGTTCAGGGGGAAATGCAAGGCATGGAGGATGCCAAGCCCAGTCTGCCCCACCCCCACCCCCAGTGATTGGTCCTGTTGGGAAAACCCCAGCTCTGATTTCTTAGTTCAGCTTCCAGTTCGACCAAAGGCAGCTGGCTCTAGGCTCCGTGCCCTATCAGTCTGTCTCTCTCCCTTTCTAGGGAGCCGTATCCCCCCCCCCCGCAACATACACAAGAGTTAAAAACATAGCAGCCCTTTAAAAGGGGAATAGTGCTGTTGACTTCAGGTCCCTGTGGTGTTTTGCCAACAGACTTGCAACGCAGAGGACCCAGGTGTGTCCATGCAGCCTTTCATGCTGGTTCTGAAGAGAGAGCTCTGTCCTCAGGCATGAGACTTGCAGGTGGTGTGCCCCCACCTGTGCCTTCTCTTTCCTGAAGCAGCAGTTTGCGGATCCAGTGCCATTGGAACCTGGTATCCGAACACTGGTTTGTTTCCCGAGAGACGAAGCATCCAGGGCCCTTGGCACAGCATCTGTCCTTGATTTTGAAGTGATGCTAGGGATACTTTGGGAATCCCTGTGCTAATGATGCATGCACAAGTACCGTGGGGATGTCTGCACCAATGATGCTAGGAGTACTGTGGGAATGCCTGGACCAGTGATATTCAGAGTACTCTGGGGATGCCTTGGCTGGTAGACGCAGCATCCCACGAGTTCAGGAAGCACGGAAGGGCTTACTTTCACCCCTGAGCTCTTGATTCTTAGACTCGGGGACACTTGAATGAAATGGTCTGTGTTTCACCCAGTAATGATAGGGAGAGAGAAAGAGTGTCTGAAAAAATGCCAACGGGACACTCACGTTATATTGGATTGGTAAAGGAGCCCTTCTGCCAGGCAATCGATGTGAAAAGTCAAATTCCCATTGTTTCACTCTAGTCACACCAGAAGAAAACAACAGTTGTCCCTTTTGACTGCAGAGTGTGTATGTGGTGGTGATGGTGATGACGGTAATGGTGATGGCAATGATGATGGTGATGTTGATGGTGGTGGTGGTGGTGGTGAGGATGATGATGGTGATGGTGGTACTGATGGATTTTGGCAAGGGAAACAACAGAAGTGGTAAAGTTCAAAACAAAAACTGAAAAAAAATGGGGAAAAAAACTGATCCAAGGAAACAGATGAGCTGGAAACTCCCACATTAGGTAGAAATAGCTTCTCTTATGCATCTCTAGAGAGAATATAAATTGATCCTTTTCCTTGAGCACACTGGCAATACGTTTCAAGAGTCTTTGAAAAAATGATTTAGACTCAGTATTTCTACCCCGAAGTATTTGAAAACATTAGGTATCCAGCTATGAGCGAGCAGTTCACAAGACGAGGCATCATTTTCTTGAAGATTATTGAGTACAGAAGAGGTCGTGGTTTTAGGGGGGACTATCGGGTCTAAAATATATGAAATGTTTTGAGTACATGCCTGCAAAATGTATAAGGAAATTTCACAACAGGTTGCTTATGTATACGATATAGGCGGTTTTATCATTTTTTATTGGTTTCTTCATTTTAAATGTAAAGAAGGCCATTGTGTATTATGTTGATGATCAAATTATCAGGATAGAAAATCAAAGAGCATTGTCAGAGTTGAAAATACAAATACCCACAGTTAATTCAATTAGCAGGCAGAAGTATTTCCATGACTATATTTCTTTAACAGCAATAGCTGTTGCCATATTTCCACTCAGCTTGGCAGAGCCACAAGTCTAGGTAAACGGAACAACAGTAGAGGCAGGTGAGCTGGCCTGGCTGGTGGGTGCCCGGGTCTCAGGCCAGCTACTGGATGATTCCACCTGGGGCTCAGGCTGTGACCTCACACAGTGAATACCTCATACCACCTTTCTGGACCCAGGGGCACCAGCATGCCTGGGTTGAACGGGAAAGGTTGTAGCTTTTGGCTCTCTGAATAGATTTCTTCATATTGATTCACGCAGCCAGGCTGCTAGTAACCACTCATTCAGCACCCATTAAGCATCAGATACTAGGAAACAAGAAACTCCCAGAAAATGGTCTGATGAGGAGACGGACATCAAAATGTGGTTGAGAAGAAAAGTGCCCATGTGCATGAAGTTGCAGATAATTTCTGGGAAGGGGGGTAGCTGGCCTAGTCCTGGCACCCTCGAAGCTCTTCCAGGGAAAGTGGCGTTGAAGATGGGCATGTGAACAGGAGTTTTTCAGATGGAAATATGGAGGGCATTCTGCTCAGAAGGAAGAGGGGGTGTGAAGGACCAGAAACACGAGACTGCCTGGCACGTTCGGGGCTGGAGGAGAGTTGCTGTAGCTGGCATTTGGCGGAGGGCAAAGGAGAGAATGAGCCGGCGGGCCAGGACAGTCCTCAGACACTGCAGGCCCCAGCGTTATCACAGCAGTGCCCACTCCTGGGGACTTCCTGGCTAAGATAACCCTAATCCTGGTCATGATTGAGGGCCCCTCCTTTGGTGTGAGGAGAGCAGGCACCGCCATGACCCATTTCACAAACATGGGTAGGAGGTGGGAGCTGGTCCCTGTCATCTGCCACGCAGCTGCCACCCAGGGTGCATTCAGCCTGCCAGGGGATGCCCAGAGTCCACGCAGGCCCCTCGGGCAGCCTCTGGGCTGGCCAGGAGCCCTGGGGCCAGACTAAGGGGCAGGACCTGCCTCCTTGGACTCTGCAGGGCATAGGCGGTGCCCCTTTGGGTCCATAAGCTCCCAGCTCCCCACACCCCCGGGTTATCCTTATACCAGGCCAGGGGCTGGAGAGGGACCTGTGGGATAGGTGAAGCCACGCTAAGTCCAGGGTCCCTCACTAGAATTTTAGGCCATGGGTTGGAGCCCAGGGGAGTTCATCGGGGTTGCTGAGATTTCCAGGGTCATCCCTGCCCTGGGGTGCCACCCCTGGGTCTCTCATCCCCAGGTCCTAATTGCAGGAAGCAAGGTGAGAGCCGGGCCACCTTGTCTTGCTCATCACCTTCTCCTCCAGATGGCCCCCAAAACTAACAACATGGAAATTAAAGCCCAGGGAGACCCTACACCTAGCGCTGCCCTTGGTGTGCTGGCTACCCAGGTCACTCAGACACCAAGGGCCCCTCTAGGACTTTTGTCCTCGAGGTCATCTCCGCACCGTCCCGTGAAGCTGTAGCCAGCTGTGCTCTGTCACTGACATCACAAACCCTTGCCTGACGGCGTCCCCTGCTAGTAAAGAAAGGAGTCATGGTGCAGGTGTCTGTGTGTGTCTGTCTGTGTGTGTCTGTGTGTCTGTGTATCTGTGAATCTGTGTCTCTGTGTGTCTGCATGTGTCTGTGTGTGTCTGCGTGTCTGTGTGTCGGCATGTGTCCGTGTGTCTCTGTGTGTCTGTGTGTCTGTATGTGTCTGTGTATCTGTGTGTCTGTATGTGTCCGTGTGTCTCTGTGTGTCTGTGTGTCTCTGTGTGTCTGTGTGTCTGTGTGTTTGTGTGTCTCTGTGTGTCTGTGTGTCTGTGTGTGTCTGTGTGTGACTGTGTGTGTGTCTGTGTGTGTGTCTGTGTGTGTGTCTACGTGCACTTTATGTAACAAGCAGAAGTGGGTGTCTGGCTCCAGTCGATTCTCTCCCGGGAGCCCTCTGGCAGGTCCCAGCTCACTTCTCCAGCGCAGGCAGCACCCAGGGACCCCCAGTGGTGGCAGGACGGGGACGTGGGGTGCAGGGGAGACACCCGCGGGGCTGCAGGGTGGGGCACAGGGGGCAGGCAGCTCCTGTGCAGCTGGGCTCAGACAGACCCCTTGGGCCTTCCACACCAGAGGGCTGGATGGACCCGGTGTTCTGGGCTCTGCTGACCCGGGGTGCAGAGGGAGGCAGCCAGCCGAGCCTGTCCACTCCTTGGTGGCTGTCACTGTCGCCCCTTAAAGGGGTTGGGAACCAGAGGCCGGAGAATGGCACAGCAGGGAGGGGCTTGCTTTGTACACGGCCAACCTGGGTTCGATCCCTGGCACCTCTTAGGGTCCCCTGAGCCTGCCAGGAGTGATCCCTGAGTGCAGAGCCTGGAGTAATCCCTGGCACCGAGTGACACCCTGTCCCCCTTTACGTGTCTTCTGCAGAAATCTCTGACCCAGATACTCTGGGTGCGGGGCCCAAGGACAATCAAGAAAACTGGAGGAAAAGAATGGGAAACGTTAAGGATTTTGCCATGTTTCCTTCATTGGGGTAGAACATAAGTATTCATATTCCCCAAAGGACAAAAAAAATGACATGCATCAATCACCCAAGCACAATCAGGAGTGATCCCTGAGCATAGAGCCAGGAGTGACCCCTAAAGTGACCCCTGAGCACTGCAGGGTGTGACCCCCTCGCAAAAGAGAGAGAGAGAGAGAGAGAGAGAGAGAGAGAGAGAGAGAGAGAGAAGTCCAAAACCACCACCAAACTCCAAACCCACAACTACAAAAGGTATCGAATTATCAATCATCAAAATAAATTTTGCATTATTATTATTTGGAGCGAGAGTTCCCCCCCCGCCCCCGGAAGGCCAAGAGCCTCCTCAGGGGTCAGCACCCACCTAGTGTGGCCTCCAGGTGCCACCAGAGCGAGCAGGACAGTGTCCCTCGCAGGAGTGAGGCCAAGTCCATTGCTGCTGTGCCTGACCCCTACCCCGGTGCCCAGTGATCCCCAGCACCCACTGAACAACACCAGACAGAAGTCCAGCTCCTGCCTTGCTGCCCCCCAGCTCAGAAATGATGCTTTCGTCCCAATCAGAGAATGCTCTTCCTTTGAGGGGAGATGCCTGAGGACCGTTGGCCATCTGGTACACACACACATATATATGGGTTTGATTCCTCCACCCCTCTCAGAGAGCCCAACAAGCTACCGAGAGTATCCTGCCTGCACCGCAAAGCCTGGCAAGCTCCCTGTGGTGTATTGGATATGCCAAACACAGTAACACATCTCACCATGTTACTGGGCCCGCTCTAGCAAATCGATGAACAATGGGAGGACAGTGACGTGACAGTGATTTTTTTTTTTTTACCATGGGAGGGAGAGCACATCTCTGGAGCACAACTAAGGGCTCCTGCACGTGTCCTGGGTTCCAAGGTTATTAGCAGCTGGCCACGGGCACTGGGAAACTGGCCGTGTGGCTGCCTGGGCACAGTCAGAGGATTCCAATAGGGGGTCACCCTAAGTCAGTGACCTCAGCCCTCCATTGTCAGGGAGGGCAGAACGAGCGAGCCCAAGGACACGTCAGTATGGGCACTGCCCCCAGGTGCTGGGCTGGCCTGTGCGCTCCCTCACCCCTCCCCACTGTCCCCACCCTCATCCTGGGGGCCAATCTGAGGAGCTCTGGCTACTCTTCCTGCATTTGTCACTGTGGGTGCAGTCTCGCCTCCCCCCGTAAGCGTGGCCGTGGTCCAAGGCTTGAGGGGCTGTGAGGAGAGGGGCCCTGGGCAGGCTGCAGGCAGAGCAGACCCACCCCTGCTAACCCCCATCCCTGCCACTCCCCCACCCAGCAGATGAGCCGGTCACAGGCCTGCGCTGTGCTTCTCGGCCCCCAGGGGACGCCGCGGCTCTGCTCTGACCGTCCCCGCACACCCAGAACTCGGGGGGCTGGGGAGAGGGTGGGCCCAGGGCATCGCACCCCCGCAGTCGTGCCTGCAGGGGGCACTGCCGGGTGTGGCCCCCAGGCGTCACCTGCTGTGTCTGATTTCCTCTCCCCAGGGCTGCGGCCAAAGAGGACTCTACGCCTGGTGCTCTGGACAGCGGAGGAACAGGGTGGCATCGGCTCCCTGCAGTACTTCCTGCAGCACAAGGTGAGGCGCAAGAGGCAGGCGCGGGGGTCCGGGCCCCTTCCCTGGCCGGACCCAGCTGCTTCTCTGAGGGCTGGTGGTGTCTGCAGCAAAGCAGCAGAGGACCGGGGGACAGCCCCCCCCCACCGCCGCCCACCCGGCCTCAGTCTCTCCAACCCCTCTGCCAGCAAAACTGCGTCCAGGGCTGCACCCCAGCCCACCCCAGGCATTTCGGTCCCCCAAAACCTGGGAGTGTGGGATTTCCATAGCCAACGCGGAGGCCCCAATTCCCCCAGAGCACAGATCCCGGCGGTGGTTTGGGCCTGAGCCTGTGGGGTGGACACCCAGGGGTGCACAGGGGGAGCAGGAGAGCCGGCTAGAAACACAAGCTCGGGTTCAACCGAGGGATGGGGAGGGAATTGTGAAGAACAGCCACTGGGAGCCCAAAGCCTGGGGTCCACTGCCCAGGTGAGAGTGTGTGGGTGGAGGGCTGGGGAACGGGGGGGATATCTGAGCACTGCCCAGGGTAAGGGTGTGCGGTTGGAGGACTGGGGTCTTGGGGGTGGGATGTCTGAGCAGCTGACCAGGGTGAGGGTGTGCAGGAGAAGGGCTGGGGTGGGTGGGGGGTGTCTGAGCACATGAGGGTGTGCGGGTGTAGCATTCCAGACTCACACCAGCATCCGTCCTACACAGCCGCCTTGGCTGCTGGACTGTGTCAGTGAGGGGTGTGTCCAAGGCACAGGGTGGGGGTGTGTGCTCACAGTCCCAGAGCCCAGGAAAGCCAGCCTCGCGCCCTTCATTGGCAGCCAGCCCGGATACGGGTGATCCTGGGACAAGGGCCCACAGGTCACTCCCGTTCTCATGTCAGTGGGTCAGGAGCATCCGCTTCTCTCTGTTGTGGTTGGTCAGCATAGTGCACCTCGGGGAAACAGAGGGACTTGTAGAGTCAGTGCATTGACTCTTGGTTTCTGGAGCTACGCTCTGTTTGGCACCTGCTCTGACGTCCGTGAGAGTCTCCCTGTCCATCTAGAGAAGGCCCCAGAAGTGGATTAGGACGGACCCTGGACCATGTAGCATGTTCTGGCCCCGTATGTGACACTGGGGGCGGACAGGGAGGAGCTGGCCTTATCTGGCAGGGAGGCAGGGAGGGATGTGGGTGGGGGGTGGGGGCAGCTGACCATCGGGATATGCTCCCTCCGGAAAGGACATTTGGGCTGGGGAGAGAGAAGATAGCACAAGGGCTAGGGAGCTTGCCTTGCATGCATCCAACCTGGATTTGATCCCTGGAATTCCATACGGTCCCCCACGCATCACCAGGAGTGATCTCTGAGTGCAGAGACAGGAATAAGTCCTGAGCACTGCTGGGTGTGACCCAAAAGCAAAAAGGAAGGAAGGAAGGAAGGAAGGAAGGAAGGAAGGAAGGAAGGAAGGAAGGAAGGAAGGAAGGGAGGGAGGG
>JAOXYA010118975.1:0-10511 GCA_028565675.1 Sorex palustris
CATGTTGACTTCTCGACCTAGGTACACATAGCTGTTGCATTCGGAGATGGTCGTTCTGTTGAGAGCGAATGGGGCATTAGGAACAAGGCTGTTTCTCATAAACATTGTCTTCATAAGATTCAGCTGTAGTCCGACCCTTCCACACTCACGGTCAAGTCGGCCAGCATTTGTGCCGCTTGGCTGATGTCTGGTGTTATTAAAACAATGTCATAAAAAATGCGGAGGTGGTGTAGTTGCCGACCATCTATCTTCACTCCCATTCCTTCCCATTCCAGTCGTCGCATGATATTCTTGAGGGGAGCTAAGATCATATAATGGAAAAAAAAATATTTCAACAAGTGATGCTGGACTATCAGAAGCAAAGAACTGAAACTACATCACTAATTCCATACACAAAAATTAAGAAAAAATGAATTTAAGGCTTGGATAGTGGACTCCAAATTAGAACACAGGTGGTACATAGAAGAAAACATAGGTAGTACATTCTAGGACCTTAATATCAGAGATGTAAAAAAAAAAAATCAGAGATATACTTGGAGACACAACTCTAATGCTAGAGGAAATAAAAGAATAAGTAAATGGATATATCAATTAGAAAACTTTTATATAGCAAAAGAAATTACCATGGAAACAAAATGACAACCAACCAACCAACCAACCAGAAGACGTTATCTGCACAAAATACATCTGACAAGGGGTCAACATCCTATATATACATGTTATATATATATATATCTCAAGAAGGGGGCTACGGTTTGTTCCCTGGCACTACATGTTCCCTAAAGGCTACTAGGGATGCTACTTAAGCACTAAACCAGGAGTCAAACAAAGCATTATTAGGTATGGCGCGAAGACCACCAAAATTAGACCCCTCAAAAGCAAAATACTCCGAAGCAAAGAAGACAAAAGTATAATGGAAAGTATAATGCTCCCTGACATCAAATAACACTACAAAGTTAGAGTAATCAAACTAATGTAGTGTTGGCATAAAAATACATATGCAAATCAATGGAACAAAATGGAAAGTCCAGAAATAAACCCCCCACACATGCAATTAATTTACTACAAATGAGTAAAGACATAAAGCAATAAAAGAATCTTCAGTCTGGTACTGGGAAAACTAAACTACTAAAAGCAAAAGAATGAAACAGTTGACACCAATTCAAAAACGATTAAAGACTTAACATGCGAGGCCTTAGACAATAAAATACATGGAAGAAAACAAAACAGATGAGACATTCAACACTGAGTATGAATTATGTCTTTGGGAGACTTTTCTTCCAAAAGGAAACAAAAGCAAAATTAAACAAGCCTTTGCCATACCAAATCCAATAAAAAAAAAAAAAAAAAAAGGAAGCCTGTTGGGGCTGGGGTGGTAGTACAGTTAGTAGGGTGTTTGCCTTGCATGCGGCTAACTAATGTTCAATCCCATGAATCCCGTATGGTGCCCTAAGCACTGCCAGTAGTAATTCCTGAGTGCAGAGCCAGGAGTAACCCCTGAGCACTGCTAGGTGTGCCCCCCTCCAAAAAAAAAAAAACTAAACCAAGGGAAAAAATGAGTTCATCTACCAGCCAACCTGCTATTTGGCTCTACTGGACTCACCCCTTTCCTCGTTTGTAATAAAAACTGCCGTGAATTGGGGCAGGGCTGCTCAGTGGTGAAGCACCTGCAAGGCAGGCAGGGGGGAACGGCCGGCCCTCGGCACCATCTCCCTTGCCCTGAGCATGCTCTTGGCCTACTATCAGGGTTCCCTGGTGTGCCCTCCAGTGCCCTGCAGCCAGCAGGGTGTTTGCACCCCAACTCCTGGCACTCAGGAAGCGCTGTGAGGGAAGGGAAAGGGAGAAAGCAGAATGTGAGACAGCGTGATTCCGCCTTTTCCTGGTCAGCCGGGCAGGACGCGGCATGCAGTGGTTGGGGGGCGGTCCAGCAGGGCATCAGTGTGTGTGGGCGTTGCTTACAGAGAAGTGATGGGGACCGGCTCAGCGGTCGCGGAGCACTAGCAGCCTCTGTGGGGACAGGCAGAGAGCTCACGGAAACAGATAATCTGGGTTCCAGGAGTCACTGGGGGCTTTGGGGATTTTGCCATCTGACCCAGGCATTCCATGGATGGTGGAAGTGGGGTCCAGAGAGGGCCGGAGGAGCATTCAGACACACAGCTGGTCGTAGTGAGGTTTGTGGCCCCAGCCCCTGCTTGCTCAGTCAGCACCTGGGAGAGGCTGGCGAGCGGCGGATGCGTCCCTGCCCCCGCTCAGGAACTTCTCACTGTAGCCACATGCCTCATTAGCCGCTGTGCTCCAGTGGGACTGGCCTGCTCGGATTCTCCAGGCATAAAATAGCCTCGAGCACTTGCTCCTTTTCTTGTCCTGCTTGGCTGGGGGTGCACAGAGGGGCCCAGACTGAGCTCAGCCCGAGCACAGATGGGCAGCAGCGGGAGAGGGTGCTCTGATAGCATCAGTACAGCACAGCTGGTGTGTGCATGTGTGTGAACGTGTGTATGCGTGTACACACACGTGTGTGCATGTGCATGTGTGTGCATACGTGCGTGCATACATGCGTGCATGTGTACATGTTCGTGTGCACGTGTGCATGTGTGTATGCATGTCTGTGCACATGTGTGTGTACATGTCTCCAAGACTCTACCCTGGAGGTGAGGCTCCCCCTTGCCTGGCCCCAGCCCTGGGTGTTTATCCGGACCCCAGCCCAGAGGCTGATCCTCATGGCACAGGGGAAGGTGACTGGTGACAAATCTGGGCCCCCTTTCCTCTCCTTGCTCCCTGTCCCCATTTTTCCTTCATCCCAGGTGCCCACTGTCACCACTGCTCTCCAGGAGGACAGAGACAGCCTAGGCTCGTGAGGGTGGGGAGGGGCAGGGTTCTCCGACTAGCTGCTGGGGGTCCGGCACTGGGCCCAGTGCTTTCATGTGGACAGAGGGAGATGTGGGGTGACTGGGGAAGGATTCCTGCTTCCCAGAAGGCAGTGCCAGGTGGGTGATGGCCAAGTGCACTTGTTGCCCCTGGAGCCTCATCACCGTGGGTGTCTGTGACCTTGGCCCTAAGTGACTCTTCCACAGGGTGAGGTGGAGCCCCGAGAGTGACTCGCTCCAGCTCCCGCTGGGGCTCTGTTCTGGCAGCTCCTGGCATCCCCTTGGAAGCCAGGCCGGCAGTCACAGATGAGCCTCGTTTCCGTGGGGGCTGGGAGGCAGCTCTGAGATGGGACTTGCTGGGATGGCTGCAGACAGCTGGCAGGGCTGGGTGTATGATGGCCCCGCGCAGAGGTCCATCGCCTGTGTCTGTCCCAGGTCTGTGTGGGTTGGTGCAGGTGGCAGGGAGGAGGCGAGGGGTAGTAGGACAGTGGCCCAACGGTGCATGCAGGGACTCTGAGCCTGAGGCCTTGACTGTGCATTTTCACCTTGCCTTATGTTGTTTCTTTTTTCTTTTTGGGTAACACCCGGCCATGCATAGGCTTTGCACTCAGGAATTACTCCTCGCAGTGTTCAGGGGGACCATATGGGATGCTGGGAATCGAACCCGGGTCGGCCATGTGCAAGGCAAACGCCCTACCTGCTGTGCTATCGCTCTAGCCCCCTGTACCAGAACCCATCTGGAGGGTTGTGAGACCTTGTAAAGTGTGGACCCAATACTGTTCTCCAGCTCAGACAGAGCCGGGACCCGGCCACCTGGGGAGATCCCAATCTCTCAGCACAATGCAGAGCACTGCCAGGTGAGCCGGCCGCCCCCTAAAAGCACACGCACAGGGGACTTAAGCATCCATGCTCCCCATCCCTTCCCTGCAAAGGCAGGGCTGTCGGAGGCTTCTTGGGTTCTTTGTTTTTTGAACAACCTCCAAGATGCTCAGGGCTAACTCCCAGTGGGACTTGGTCTAACGTGAGCCCGCCAGGGGCAAGGCCCTGATCCTCGTACCATGTTTTCAATCTCGAAAGAATTTATTTATTTATTTAATGCGACAGTCGCAGTGCCAGGGACCGAGCCCAGGGCCTCTCGTGCAGGGCAGTCTCCCTCTGAGCTGAGCCACCGCCCAGTCAGCAGTGCAGGCTGCGTTCTGCTGGTTCTGCAGTGCGGGAATAGCCTCAGGACTCTCATGCGGGTAGGAGAGAGCGATCTGTGAAAGTCTCACAGCTGTGCGAGCTCAGGGCCCTGTGCCTGTTGGAGGGGCTGCATGACTTGGGTGAGGCTACTGCAGAGCTCTGCTCCTCCCACTCCGCGACTTCGCACAGCCCCCAGGGGCCCGGAGGTCAGCTGGGGGTGCCAGTGCTGGGCGCTGGTGCTCCTGTGTGCTTGCACCCCAAGCACGTGCAGGGGTCCCTCGCCAGGCAGGTCAGCAGTGTCTGCTGGAGGGGACATGGCGAGCTTGTCCCTGCAATCAGGACTCCCACATTCCCGCCCAGCGTGCCCAGCCCTCTCCCCACAACGCACCCCGCTTCCAGCAGCCGTCGTCCTTCGCGTGATCTTATCTCACCCAAGAGGCAACTAATTGGACGAAACTGGGACCCACGCTTGGCTTCTGCACGATAACACCCTGGTTCTCACGGTTTCCAGGGCTCATCACTCCCCCGCCTTCACTGGACGCGGTGGTCCGCGCCAAGTCTGAATGGGGCCAAGGCTTAAGAGGCGACGCAGTGCCCCAGGCGGGGGGTACCGGCTCATCCCCGATGACCTGCCGTCTTCACGTGGGTGCTTGCTTCCTGCCAAATTGTGGTGGTGGTGGGACAACCCAGGGCGGGCTGCAGAAGGCGCTGTGCTCTGGGCCCAGGAGCACCTGCAGCCTGCCCTTCTGAGCACCCGGAAATCACTCTGAGGATCAGGGCCTGGCCCACTGTGAGACTCACCTGACAGTCACCCCAGTCTCCAAAGGTGTGCCCCTGTCAGCCCCCTTGGCACACAGCTCGGCAGGGATGTGTTCATTTCTTTCTCTATCTGCACCCACTTCTCCCTTCCAATGCCAGATCACTGACCAGCTGCTGTCAGGATGATTGGGGACCTAGTACTGGGCTCCCAGTGAGTTTGGGGGCTGCTGTGCTGGTCATTTGCAGGCCACGCTTTGAGGCCTAGGGAACTAGCTTGTTTATTTGTTTGGGTGGGTGGGTAGGTGTTCGGAGTTTGTCTTTATTTTCTTGGGGAGTGGGAGAGCACCATTTCCAGTGGTTCTCAGGGCTTACTCCTGGCTCGGCACTCAGGGATCAGTCCTGGACGGGCTCCAGGGTCCGTAAGGGTTCTGGGGATTGGACCTAGGTTGGCTATATACAATACAATATATGCAATGTATATGTACAATATATGCAATGCCTTCACCATTGCACCATCTCTCTGGCCCTCATTTGTTTTCATCCTGGAAGAAGGTGAGTCTGTGCAGATGAGATATTTCAAAAAGCATGTCCTAAGCTCAAATTCAGCCATTTTGCTTTTTTGATATTCATTCTTTCTGTTTGAAGGCATCACTGTGGCATTCTGCCGAAATAAAGGCAAGTATTCTGGGCTGAGTAATGCAGGGGGTAAGGTGCTTGCTCTGCGCACGGCCAGCCCAGGTTCTGTCACTGGATACTGCATAGGGTCTCCTAAGCTCTGCCAGGAGTCAGTCCTGAGCACTGCTCAGTGTGCAGTTCCCTTCTCCCTCCCCAAAGAAATCCAGTCTCTTGCCCCAAGCAGTAGTGCAGTGGGTAGGGTACTCGCCTTGCAGGCAGCTGATCCTAGTCCGACCCTTGGCACCCCACATGGTCTCTCCAGCCCCACCAGGAGTGATCGCTGAGTGCAGAGTCAGGAGTAAGCCCTGAGCATTGCCGGATGTGGCCCAGAACCTGAAAAGACCAGTCCTTCCTTGTTGAGTTTTGGCCTGCTTGATGTGCCAGCAGTGACAGGCGAGTAGTGTTCCAGTCCCCCAGTATAGCTGCGGTCCTTCCAGACCGTGAACGGTTGGTTTAAAGGTTTTCATGGCCACCATTAAGTCAGTGGTGTTTTTATCTCCCTGCTCTCTTTCATTAAAAACAATATTTATTTCCCTGAGGCAGTGGGCTTGCAAGTCTTACAATGGAGACGTTACTGGGCCCACTCGAGCAACTCTGTCAACAACGGGAGTGGGCTTGGACCCCGGGTCTCCCTATTCCGAGTGGCTCTGCCACGCCCTGCCCTGACTCACCCTTCGCTTGACAGTGACTAGCACACTGGCTTGCAGTCACACAGCAGCTTGGAAAGCGGAGACAGTGGGAAGGAGGGAGGAGGCCCACTCCCTCCCAACCTGGGTCCTAGTGGACAAGAACTCACCCCTCTGGCGCGCCCACTCCTGCCAGGCCTGCATGCCCCTCTGCAGGTCTCCCCACAGCTGCTGGAGGGCAAGAACCATTTCTTCCATCTCTCTGTGTCCCCAGAGCTCGGGCCATGGCATACAAGCCACGGCTGTGTCCATACAACCTCATTGCCCCATCCAGAAGAATCTCAGTCTGTATATGGCATTGTCCACTGCCTCCTTTTCTGCGCCGGTGCCTGCAGGCTACTCTGGTAGTGCTGGACATTGGGACCTGCGGCCACACCTTCCCAACCGACCAGGTCTTCTGACTCCCTGGGTGTGACTGGGGGAGCTGAGCTGGTGTGGGCTGGTGACACAAGCCCACACCAACATGCTGGCCAGTGGTCCCCGCACTGTGGCACCCGTGACACACCCCGTGCTGATGGAGGCCTGAATTGGGGCCACCACCTGAGGTCACTCTTGGGGAGCGTTTGGGGTGCAGTGTGGGGGCAGGAGCCAGGGCTCCGGACACACGGGGCATGTGCTCTGCCCAGCTCCACCCCAGCCTGCCTGACCTCCTGTGGTCCCTGCCCAGGGCTTGGGGTGGCAGAGGCACTATCTGATGGACTCTGAGAAAAGTCTCTCATCTGAGGCCGGGCAGCTCGAGGCTCTGGCGCCTGGGCTCAGTTGGCCAGATTTGCTCTCTAGGTGCCGTCCTGCCCTCTGGGCAGGTGACATCAGCACCTTCGCCCCTTGCTGTCACCTTCCTCCTGGTGACAGGTTGACTCCACAGAGCACAGGAGCTCCAGGCATGCACGCCCTCCCTGGTACCTACTGCTGTGGCCCACAGGCTTCTCTGTGCCCCACTGTGCCGGCCCCGTGGCCCCTCATTGCCCCTCTGTGTCGTGGCTCTGCAGGAGAGGCAGTTTTGGCTTCTCTGGCCCCTGAGTTCCTTTTTTTTTTGCTTTTTTTGGGGGTCACACCCAGAAATGCACAGGGGTTACTCCTGGCTCTGTGCTCAGGAATTACCCCTGGCGGTGTTCAGGGGACCGTACGGGATACTGGGAATCGAACCCTGGTTGGCCGCATCCCTGAGCTCCTTTTGTCAGGACTTTTTGCTTATTAGCCTCTCTCTGACTTTTACAATGTTAACTTAGTTGGGGGTGCAGGGGGGACACCCAGGAGCCTCCTGTGAGCTTCACTGGGGCTGGGACCAGGGCGACTTTGTGGCAGGGTGTTGGTGTTCAATCCCTGCCACCACACGGAACAGCCCCAAAATTCAAACCCACAGTAGCAAGGCCAGTGTGGCCCAAAACCCAAAATAATAATGATGATAATATATACAGGGGCTTGCAGGGGCCTGAGTTTGCACCCCAGAACCACCTGTCCACCTGAATGGCTTGAGCAACTGAACCCACACTGCAACCCCAACACTGGGTCACCTGGCATGCCTGGCTGAGAGTCTTGTGGTGGGGGTGCCACTGAACCTTCCCCTTATGTCCAAGTACCCTCTTGCTTTCTAAAAGAAGGAAGCATTTGTGCAGGAACCCTTCTTTGCATTCTTCAGACCCCTTCTCTGGCAGTCAAGCAGCTGCGACTCAGTTTCTCCCCTCTAGGAGGCCATGTGCCCTCCCTCCAATAGGAAGCAGCTTCTGGGTGGGGGGGTCAGTATGAGGGTCCCTACTCATTACACTTCCCCTTGCACTTCCTTCTGCAGGCACCCCTGTACCTGGACTGCGGGACAGAGCGAAGTGTCTGTCTCCGGCAGCGTCTGGGTCACACTTCTCTATTCGCCCTTTCTGTAGCCAACCCTCCCGGCTCACTAGGCCTCCCCTCCCCCACCCCATGCCCGCTGTTTGAAGCTCGTCCCTGTGTTTCGTTCTGGTGCTAAAATCTACTCCAGATTTGGGCAGGGGGAGCTGCTTCGTGCAGGCTCTCAGGTCTGATGGGAATTTGCTGATATTTTCTGGATTTTGATGGAAATTCAAGACTCAGCTGGTTACTGGCCACACCTAGGGAGGGCATGTGGTCGGTCAGTGAGTGAGCAATCTCTAGTTAATCCAGCGGTGTTCTCTCTCTCCCGCCCTCCCTCTTGCCCTCTCTCTCTCTCTCTCTCTCTCTCTCTCTCTCTCTCTCTCTCTCTCTCTTTCTCTCTCTCTCTCTCTCTCGCTCTCGCTCTCGCTCTCTCTCTCGCTCTCTCGCTCGCTCTCACTCACTCTCTCCCTCTCCCTCCTCTCTCTCACTCTCTCACTCTCCTCTCACTCTCTCACTCTCCTCTCACTCTTTCACTCTCCTTCTCTCTCTCACTCTCTCTCTCCCTCTCTGTCCCTCTCTATCTCTCTCCCTCTCTCTTTCTGGCTCTCTCTCTCTTTCTTTCCCTGGTTTTTGGTCACACAGGTGATGCTCAGGGTTTACTCCTGGCTCTGGGTTCAGCGGTCACTTCTAGCAGTGCCCAGGGCACCCCTGTGCCGTGCTGGGGATTAAACTGGGGTTGGCCACACGCAAGGCAGGTGCCTGAGCTCGCTCTCCTGGGCACTTTTCTTGACTGTGACATATCTTGTGTAGATCCCTTAGGCCTCTCTGTGCCTTAGTTTCCCTGGCTGTGAGAGAATGTTGGTAAGCAGCTCGGTGGAGTCACCGATGAGTCCTGGCTGAGCAGGGACTGGCCCGGGTCTCCCTGTGACTTTGACGCTAGCCTGATGGCCTCACCTGTGACAGCTGCTGCCTGCTGCGGTGGTTGCTGGCAGAGACAGCCCAAGTTCTTATCTGTAGGCCTCATTTCTGGGCCTCATGCAGGTTCCATGGGGCCAGGAGTGGCCCGTCCCTGGGAGAAGACAGGGCTCCACATCTCCTGCCATCAGCCATGATTCCCAGCGTCAGTGGGAAGCATCCCTGCCCATGACTCACCGGCGCCAGGACTGACACGCTCCACTTTCCTTCTCCACCTCCCACTCAGTTTCGCATCCCGCTCCGCGCCTCTGGCCCCTGCTCCCACACGCTCCCCCAGCTGCACAGCGGAGAAAGGAGCGTCCCCCTGACCCCCATGCAGGCTCTGCTTAAAGGCCTTCAGGTCCAGAGAAAAATGCATGTATTTCTGGACATAAAATGTTTATTTCAACCTCCTCAAAATTGGAAAGAAAGAAAGGAAGAAAGAAAGAAAGAAAGAAAGAAAGAAAGAAAGAAAGAAAGAGAAAGGAAGGAAGGAAAAGAGGGAGGGAGGGAGGGAGAGCGAGCCAACCACCCACCACCCACCAGAGCCCCAGGGTTTCTCCTGGGATGCTGGGATGCTGGGATGTGGCAGGACCTGGATATGCGCTGGTGCCAGTGGCTGGTGCTTGGGGCAACTCTGCACGATGCCAAGATATTCCATTTTGTACTGTTTTTCTAGAACTTGCTCTGACCTGTATAATTTGATCCTGCTTAAAGCAAAATGCTAGTAAAAAACCCTGAAATATTTACAGATGGCATGATATGATGTCTGGGATTTGCTTCAGAATAATCTGGAATGTGGGGTGTGGGGTGGGCTGGTCGGTGGGGCCGTGGCTGCAGGCCTGGCCGTGTTTTCTGCGCTGAGCCCCTCTCCATGACTCGTTTCTGCCCCCTTCCCCTGGATGTTGCGTTTCTGTGGGTCCCGGTTCCCCTCGTGCCCCCAAACTGCGCTTGCGAGAGGGGTCAGACTTGTGCTGTCTCCTGCCTCCTCCAGCTGCATGTCCTGCACATGCCTGCATCCCATTGTCTGTTGCCCAGCAGCCTGGGTTTTTGTTAAGGAGCAGAGCACGGATCTTACGCTTGGGAGCACCTGTGTGTGCATATGTACCTGCACACATGCACACCCCCGGCTCCTGGCACAGCTGAGCTCAGCGGGACTGCCGAGGGGCGCTGGAAACACCGAAACTGAGAGCAGGCTGCAGATCAGCCCCGTGTCCCCTCAGCATGTTGGCGCTGACGAGTGCCACCAGTGGCTCCCACTTGGTTCTTACCCTTGGTGCACACCACTCGGGCCCCACATCCCGATCGATGCCCCACAGGACAGACAGCACTGCCAAACACAGGCAGTGGTTCGTCAAACTAGTTCTGCGAATAAGAAGAAACCTACTAGCTCATTAAAAATAAAATCATTCTTTGATAATCCCAAACATGTCTATGCATTGAAGGAGAGTCAGATGTCTTTTGGGTTTTTTTTTTGGCTTTTTTGGGGGGTCACACCTGGAGATGCACAGGGGTTACTCCTGGCTCTGCACTCAGGAATTACCCCTGGCGGTGCTCAGGGGAC